>JADLZL010004878.1:0-103834 GCA_015844335.1 Chrysopogon serrulatus | reverse complement strand
AGTGAGCGACCGCACCCGAACCAAACCCACGCCCCGTTTCCCCCCGCCCACCTCCTTTTATCTTTTTTTTTAATCATTTCCTTCTTTTCGCTCTAATTTCGAGATCGTGGGGACTGGGGAGGAGACGCCGGTTTCGCCCGATCTCGCCGCCCCATCCGCCGCACGAGCCCAGCTCGCCCCTCCCAGTTCGCCTCCGAGGCTTGTTCCGCATCCTCTGGCGCCTCCGCCGCCTTCCACCGCTCTCTCTGCAGCCCGGCGGCGGCGACCCGTCCGCTCGTCTGGCTCCGACCCTCAACCTACTGCCAGTCGGCGCCGCCGCCGCCGCCACACCTCACTCCAGCTCCGGACCGTCGGCGCTGGCCTAGCCCCACTGGCGTGTGACCCCCACCCCCTCCCGGCGGGCTGCGGCTCACCCCCCCACCTCCCCACCACCGTCCGTTCTCCGTCAAGCCGCAAGCGACGGTGGAGCGCCCATGGGAACCAACCGGTCATCTTCCATTCTTCCTGCGGACTGCAGCGGCGAGATCTGAGCGGCGCGTGGGAGCTGCGATTTTTTCCACTTATTCTCCCCCTCACACAGGATCTTGTTCTGCGCCGCCCGAGCCTCCACTCCGGCTACCTCTCCCGACCCTGGCCGCCCTCCACGCCTTCTCTCCTATGACGTCACTTCTCCATGACGGCCACGGGCTGCAGGAGCGTTGCCGCCCGGCCGCAATGAAATTCTTGATGCTGGCCAGTACGGGCTGCCTGACACTCTCGAGGAGTGGCAGCCAGCGAGTTCGCGATGAGCCGTTCACCCCGTATAGTATGAACAGAGGTGAGTTTCTTATCTTTTCGATCCACATATTCAGCCCCTTCCGACTCTTCCTCCACATATTCTGGTTTGTCTTGATTTTTCTCCTGCCGTAAGTAGATGCAGACATGCAGCATCCATCAGTTCTAGTGTAGAGCCCTTTCATTACCTCCCCTGAATCAAGTTGTGCTAGCAAGTTAATATAATCAATTTGTGCCACTGCTAATTGATCTAGCGTTGTTTTCATTGATTGATTTTGTTTGGACCGTGAGTGGTTCGAACTTCGAAGCAACACTTATGATGAAGCAGATGAGCATGGAAAAGAGGCTCGAGTTGCAAACTGCCTTCCTAGCTGGTTAGATATCGACTGTTGTGTGCACCTCCAAGCCTCAAAGGCGCGGTAGATAAATCCTCCCTCATCAGTTTAGATTCAAAGACAGTGGTTGGTTCGGCATATTGGATCTTGGACGGGTTCAAACAAATATGAAAATGAAACAGTGGTGCTCTAACAGTGGCCTCGATGAAGCGTTGTGGAAGCGGTGGTATCTTCTACTAATTGATAATAATTGACCAGTTTTGATATACTATTTGATTATGTGTTGATACATGTCATATATATACCTTTAAATTGCACCAAAATTTATCTAGTAGAGCTTGGCATGTGTCATTAGCAGGAATTATCGAACTAGGCACTTCACAAGGTTCTCAGATTTGATATTGCCACTGTGTTATTATATAAGATATTTGATCTAAAACTGTTGTAATATAATGGTCACTATCTTCATGTAAGCAATGCAAAATTCAGTTTTTTTTACTTATTTGATCTAAAAAAACTGTTCTATTTTTTGGTTAAGAACAGATGCCGTTGATCGCTAAGCTATTCTAGAAGTCCACTGTACTATGATTATTTCTAAACATGCTTCCTTGTTTGTTCACGCAAACCAAAATCTTATTTCAATGATTAAATCATTGATACTATTTTAATTTACTACTCTAATGACTTGTAGAATAATACTAGGTCCTGCAATTCATAGAAAGTAATTTGAAGATTTGTAATTTTTTTATCTCAAAATATGCTTTACAATCTGGATCAGTGGTAAGTGTGTATCTTAACAATGCAGGATTATCCTTATTTTTGGATGTGCTCATTCTTTGTAATTTTTGTCCGTGATCACAACAATGGGTTCTTGTGTCCATCTGAAAATCATGACACCTGAATCTATTCTTGACCATAGAATTCAGTTTGGAACCAGAATATTATTTTATGTGGTCCACAGGGAAAATATGAAAATGTATACATGTTTATTTCTAACAAAAATACATATCACAAACTTACTGTATTTACATTTCGAATTTCTTGTTTGTTCTGCAATGCTGATCATCTCGATAGGGGTCTGCAGTTCGCAAGCAACCAAAATTTATGACTATTGGAATATGGTACACTTCATCATAATCCTGCAAGATTCATTTATAGTGATCAGTACAATTTTGAGGTGTACAATTTTGAGGTGTTCCTATTGTTAGGTCGTGTTACTTATTGTCGAAAACTTGATCCTTAAATCAGTAATAACTTAGTGATCAGTAGTTCGTCTGTACTATCCTCAAATCTCTAGTTTGTCTGTACTATCCTCAAATCTCCCTTTTATCTACAGCTTCGAATCCCTTATGATTGCACTGTTGATGGATGCAATCATAAGGGATCTACAGCTTCAAATCTCCCTTTTATCTACAGCTTGACTGCATTTAGGATCATTACATACTACGGTGCTCCACTTTTTGTTCTGTTAATCTAGGATTTACTTCAACAAAAAAAATCTGTGATTTACTACACATGAAGTTATGCTATCACTACACTTAATTTCCTCATAAACAAATGTTATTGCTTCTCATATACACTTCTGATATTTAGTTATTTACCATCTTTTGTCGATTGATATGTGTTACCTGCACAAACAAAGCATGCTGAAATTACTGGGACATGTTGCAGGTAGGAGAGGAGATTATTTGTGTCTGCAGATCCAAGGCATTCACCTTCAAAGAACTCTCCACTAGCTACTCCCCAGGTCCGCTCACAGAGAAGGTCATGTTTTTCCAAATTATGTTCTTTTTTGCTTACTCTCACTTACTTAATTGCTGTCCAGAATAATAACGAATCACAATCTTATGAGTCCTATTAATGTACTCTTCTAATCTAACTATTTTGACAAATTATGCTGCATACAAGTTCAGTTCTTGTATTTGCTAACAGGGAACTATCTATATTTTTTATGATTCTATCTATATCTCTGGTGCTAACTTTGTGTTGTTTTCAAGTTCGCACGTGAAATCATAATAATTTACCACTAGATATTAGCTTGAGCTAAACATGCACAAATTAATTTTCTTAACCACAGGTCGCTGCATGTTTTCTTAAAGCTTCAGGCTGCAACTGAATTGAATCTTCTTAGTTTAAGGAATATATCAGGGTTTTAATTTTTTTTCGTCTCAGAAGTGCTAAATGATTGTTGCTAAGACCTAGTGAGCCACACAATGCAGTATTCAATTATCATACCCAGAAAATTTTATTTGATAATTTGCTTTCATGTGAACTCTTAGCCTATAAATAATAGTCTGTATGTGATCTCAGATGGGAAGCTATATTGCAATATATAGGTCCTCATGGGCGAAGCTGTTTTGTCTCTCTTCTCACAAAGGGTTCGGCTTTTTTTGCCAACTACCTTTTTTTCAAAACAGCTTCATGGGTGAAGCTGTTTTTTCTCTCCTCTCACAGAGGGATGTCCCAACCCCTTCATCTAACACAAGTGGGTCTATGAGTGAATCAGAGAGCCATTAGTTCATCTTTCGAATGCCAGGACTGATAAGGTAACAAGCTAGAACCATTAGTAACACTAGGAGTAGTAGTACTTCATTTGTCACTACAGAATAAGCCTTACAGTATCTGGAACTGTGATCAGGCCTTCTTTCCAACAATTCAGCATGATGCATATGCATACCATACAGTGCATGTCTAGATTTTGTTAATATTTTTTATTTTTTCCTAATGAATCTAGCCAGCTTACTTGAAGTAGTACTCACTTGGGTAGCCAATGAAATGATAAAAGTAATTGTTGCTCAGCTGTTTAGTGAGGCAACAATGTCACAAATGATATAGAAAACAGAGTAAGAACCAAGACGATCAGACTCGTAGAGTCCACCTAAGACAACATGATATCACACATGCCATTTTCATCATCATGTATTACATATAGCATGGATGCCTCTTAAGTTTCATGCTACTTAATCAGTACTAGTTAGATTTCATGAGCTTTTGTTTCCTCTGTTTTGATAGAGGTTCAGTATGACGCTAAGGCTGGTGTCGTACTAGAATATGCACAGGATCTAATTCATGCAGATTAGGAAGCTCTTCTGGTCCATCTTAATATTTCCACCATGGTTTATCTATTACAAGAGAATGCCTTGCTTTAGATCAAATTCTGAAAAGTGCTATGTTTTATCATAAATTGCAAACAATTGAGTTTTTTTATGGATCGCTGACTTCATTATGTAAGATAGAGACCTTTTTGCATGTGCATATGCATTATCAATAATTCATCTAATTCTATGCTAGATTAAGTATAATGGAACGTTTATATTGTCACACATGACAATATCTGTGACTAGGCGAGTTTGGCTGAAAATATTTGAGGTTTCTATGGTTCCCTACTTTTTTGAGCACAAGCAGATCAAATTAGCAATACAAAAAAAATTAAAGAAATACAATCTAATGTTGGTTTTTAACTTTTATTGACTATTGAATTTGTCTTTGAGACAAACATGCTTGAAACTTCATGAATTTTATACATGTATCTTATATTGCAGGGCTTTTTAAGAAGCAACTGTCATAATGCCTGTGTGCTTAATGATGCAGAAGGAAGCACTTGGATGCCTGTGCATCATCATTGCAGTTCTTCAAAAACAAATACAAACAGGACCTTGGGAGGGATCCAGATCTCCTCGTGATCAAGCTGTGGAGAGGGCACAATATTTTATTGGCCTTTCCACTTGACCAATTCTTGGCATGTGCAAATGATCACCGATTTTGTTATCTTCTTACGACACAAATGTTATACGTTGTCTTCCGGGTGATGTAGACAGTAGATATGGATCATAAATAACTTAATATGTAGGCATTTGGCATCTTATGCCCTCAGACTGGCTATTTTATGTTATCAGTTATCATGTCAATTTTATGCGATAAAAAATTTGTCCGGTCAGTTTCAGATATTATATCCTTGGCAAAAGAAGAGAAAAAATAATCCTAATTACGAAATATGAAAACGTCAAAACAAAGAGAACAGAAAAAAAAAGGAGTCGCAAAACAGGACCATCAAAATCTTAACCCAAGGCAAACACGACAAAAATTTAAATCTGTTCGAATGAAAAAACAAAAAAAAAAAAAACGACTTGGAAAACCTACTCATGAGAAAAAAAAAACGGAGAAAATACAGAGGACAAGAAAAAACAAAAAAAAATAGAGACTGTCGACCTATTATTGGCCTGAGAGAAAAACGGAAAAAAGAAAAACAGAAAACCATCGTGGGATCGGTGGGCCAGTGGTGGTGCGGACCGAGACGGGTGCCAGTGGTGGTGCGGACGGAGACTTGCGTGGGAGGCGCGAGGCCGCTCGGGTACTGAATATTAATCAGACCTGCGACTAATTAGCGCAGCCCTATATATATATATATATATATATATATATATATATATATATATATATAGTATATCTATTTGATATCATAAATATTTGTAATTCTTCCTATTAATTTAATCAAACTTGATATATTTTGACTCTTCAACATGTAGTAAATATAGTTAAAATAGTTATCTGACATTCACAACATACAGAATTGGTACAAGAGCAGAGTAGCTCCTAAGGGCTCTGGGACTATAGGAGTAGAATATGTACTACAACACTAGCTACGTACATCTGCTCTGACACCATTGATTAATCCCCGCCCAGCATACTGCCACAGAACCATCAGGTTCTTTCATTGTCTTGGCGCAACCCGCGCCACCCACCACCACAGTAATCAGGGACTCGCCGGCGCCATGCGATGGCGATGGCGGCAGGGGTGGCGTCGCCCGATCTCTTCTTTAACGACTCCGATCGAGCTAGTCATGCGAGGGAGCCAGCGCGCCGAAATGCGGCGCCCGGCTCGTAATGGTTAGAGCCGCCGCCCCGCCCCGCCACCGCCGTGGGTCTCGGCCCCTGCGCCCGAGCGGCGGCGGCGGGTCGCCGCCATGCTGGTACAGCGCCCTCGTAGACGGCGCGGATGTCCATTTTTGGGGTTGCTTGGCGGGTGCCGGTCCACCTTCTTCTTGGCGCCCATGCCCGAGCTTGTGCCGGCACCGGAAGTAGCTCCTTCAATTCATGCATGCACATGCACCCGTTCAACTTCGCGCATCAAACTTCGTGGAAAATACCGAGAGAGATTAGCCAATGCATAACCTAAAATCAGGCGCAGCCCCTAAGGTATGACATGTTGCTCTAAATTCGGTTTGAAGATCAATAGGTCACAGCCGAGACCCCGACCAGCGTCGTCTCCCTCCTCCCGGAGGCGACCCGGTCCCCGCCGCCACCCACCGCGCCCCCCCCTCACCGTCGGCCGGGCCCAGCCGCCGCTCCCTCCTCCGCCGGCGGGCGGCTGAAGGGGGGAGGTCTCAAGCGGCGCCCGCCCGCCTCCCTCGCGCCCCGTCTCCCTCCTCCCCCTTCCCCCCCCTCTCCGGAACCGACGATTCGACGGCGGGGCGGCCCCAAGGACCTCGCTGGGGGGGCGGATCCGGCCTCCTCGCCCGGCTGGATCCGCCCCCCCTTGAGGCACTTGGCGGCGGCCGGCTGGGGGCGGAACCTAGGGTTCCGTGGCCGGCGGCGGGCGGCAGCCGCCCGGCCCCGTCCGTCGGTGGCCTCCCCGGCGGCCGGTGGGGCGGCGGGCGGCCTCGGGCCGGGGGCGGCAGCCGGGCCGGCCGGCCTTGGTCTGCCGACCGGCTCGCGGCCGGCCTCGTCTCGCGCACGGGCGGCGATCCGGCATGCACGTCTTGGCCCCCGCGGTCCCCGCTACTGCCACTCCCAGCCCCGGCGGTGCCCGCCCAGCCCGGACTCGAGGGCCGTCTTGGACCGGCGCGGCGGGTGCAGCCGGGGCCGCCAGGGCGCCGCGGCCCTCGGGCCCGGGAGGCACCCGTGGCACCTCGGCCGGAGGCGGGCCCCCCTCGCCTCCGGCCGTCGCCGGCACGGCCGCGCCCGTGCGCCAGGCGGCCAAGTGGCCCATCCCCTCCCTCAGGTGGCTGGGCTGGGTACTCGCGCTCAGGCGCGAGAAGGCGGTGTGGGTTGCCCGTGGTGGAGGCGAGCCTCCACGTTAAAGAATGGCCCCTTCGGCCGCAGAGCGGCGGCCGCTGAACTGCGCCCTTGCGCCCACGCCCGCCGCCAGGGTGGTGCGGGACTTCGACGCCGACAACTCCGCTCACATTCCGCTGCGCCGCGCGCCCGACTCCCGACCTTGAGGCGCGGCGAGCTTGTCCCGGGTAGGCTGCGGCTGGGAGGCCCCCGCCCACAACTCCGGCGTGCCGGGGCACACCCGGCGGCGGTCTTTGTGTGTGCTTGTACCCCACCACCCACGCCGAGTGGCGGGCTGCGGTGGGTCGTGGCCGGACCGGCGGCCTCCGGCAGCGATTCCGGCCAACCCCGCCTCCGGGTAGGCGGCGAGGACGGCCGTTTGGCCCTCCCCGGCCTCCCCCTGCGCTTCACCGGGGGCTGCGCTCCCAGAGCGTGCCTTAGCCCCCCCGTCTCCTTCCTCTCCGTGGCGGGTCGGGCCTTGACCGTTCCGGGCGGCGCCCTCCCCGTCAACACTCGGGGTGAGTGCTCTGGCGGTGACCAGCGAACCCTTGGCGGTGCCTCGCGTCGGCTCTCCGCTTTGCCCCACCACGTCCATCCCGTGGCCCGCACCGGCCGCGGCTCCACGAGGACATCAAGCTTCGTCCAACGGTGGCAGCGGCGGCCCAGACAGCTTTGGTGAAAACCATGTCCTCGAGTCTCCAGGGCTAGGACCGGCGGCGGTGGCGAGCTTCGTCATCACCTTCCCGAAGGCGTCGTCTCCGCTGCTCCTCGGGCGCCATTGCCGGAGCCAAATCGGGAACGAAAGCTCCCATGGGTGCACGGTCCAACGGAGTTGGCGTCCGCGGGCGTCATCTCCTTCTTGAAGGCTCCGTTGGCGCACCCAACCGCTCCTCCGACGTCAAGTCGGGCCCGTGCCTGCCCTGTTGGGCCTCTGCGTTGTCACTGTGGTGGTGGCTTTTTTCCCTCTTTTCTCCTTTTGTTTGGTTCTTACCGGAGGTGGCAGAGCTCGTTGTCAATCTTGTTTCCACCCCGGTTTCATTGTACTGCATTGCATTCTTCTTCTTAATGAAAATGATGCGCAAGTCTTTTGCGTATTCGAGAGAAAAAAAAGATCAATAGGTCATTGAAAGTCACCAGGCATGCATAACAAGATGCGCATGCAGTCTGTGACGAGCTGAGTGACGATGATGGATTGGAGTAGTTTATTTGCTCGTGATAAATATATACTACCTGTTTTTTTGGATGTTTTTGATGAACTTCTGCCCGTACTTCCTCCACTCGTACCCGTCCTCGGGCATCACTAGTTGCCTGCCGCCATTACCGCCCTCCGAAGCAGCTGCCGCCTCTTCGTTTCTTTCTCCTCGTGTGCCTCTGCATACAGGGATCGGAGGAATGATGCATATATGCTGAATCTCTTTCTACCTGAGTGACGATGATGCATATATGCTGAATCCTGCTGCCAAAATCCAGGAGAGAGAGAGAGAGAGAGAGAGAGAGAGAGAGAGAGAGAGAGGTGCATACATTGCGGTGGCCTGTGAGCTTGACGCCATATGAATGTTGGGGTGTGATCACCGTACGTACAACGTTGTCCTCCACTGACTGATCCCATGCGCGTTATCACGAGCTCAACAATGGAAACATGGTGATCACACAGGAGAACGAAGAGCAAGACTGCAAGAAGCAAGGAGAGAGTTCTAATTAATTATCCAAATGGTTGGTACTTTACTTATATGGTCCAAGCTCTTTGAGTACGTATAGCATATTTAATTTGTCAAGGTCTAGTAGACTGCGTGGAAGCTTCTGAGATGCAACAACGTTAACGTCGTCGTCAAGCACGAGCTACGAGTTGTCCTCTTAATTGGTCATAAACATGTATGCAAACGATAATTTCTAATCTTAGGGCATGTACAGCGCGGCGGTATACCCTGTCTGTATGATGTGCTTTTTGCAAAAAACACCCCACCGTCCAGGAGTGAATGAGGAGAGAGAGGGAGCCCGGCGTCTCGTGAGGCGACGCTCGCGGCTCGTGCTCCAGGCCTCGTCGTCGGCCAAGAGACACGCTGTATGCGCATGTCGTCTCCAAGCGGAGCGCGCGGGATCCGGATGTGGCGTGCTCGATTTTCTTTCCTCGCGCCAAAATCCTTCCTGGCCATCCATCGACAGAACCTTTGTTCCCAACATCGGCATCGACGACAGCGAGCACTGTGGCGAGAGCGCAAGACGGCGGCGGCGGCGGTGGGCATCACCGCTGGCCGCGGCAGCGGCAACGGCGAAGGGGCAGCACGCAACCCATTTGGTCGCGGCAACGGCGCTACTGCTGCACCCATCTCCATTGGTCACCTGCTGCTGCGGCATCCATCCCCTTCCGATCGGAGCCACGGGTTCGACGATGTGACAGTTTCTTCCATGATTTCTCCATTTGTAGATCTGGCCGGCTTATTCATCTCCACCCCTTCTGATGATTCCTCCTCTGTATGTATGAGCGTCAACTACTGTATATTTCAGCCTTCACTTTGCTGAAAGCCTGAAACTAAAGAGTTTCAGGTTCTGAGATATTAGAGTTCTTCAAAATTTTGCTGATTACTCCCTCCGTCCCATTGAGAACGTCGCCCGGGAAACGTGTTTGTGAGGGGGGCACGGTTTTCCAACGATAAACTCCATGGGACGGAGGGAAGTATTTGTTCAGTCTGTACAATAGATGAGTGTTGGTCATATAATGAATGATAGACTGACAGCAGTAGATTAAAAAGTTCTTCAAAGCATTGTACCTTTATGACCATTGTGCTTATTCATCTAAACACTGAATGTCAGTGTGCAATTTTCAATCAGGGTCTGGATATCTCTGAATCGTGTTAGTGTGAATAAGTCTCTGAAGTAGTGTATATTCTTTTATTCGTTTCCAACTTTCCATACATGAAGTACCACATGCTGGTAGCTTCAATGGATATATGCTAGCTGTTGAATATCTGTCATTTATAAACCTTGTAGATTCTGTTCAATGTCTGATAGCAGTTTTGGTCGTTTTCCTTTAGGTACAAGTGCAAGCAGAGGATCGACTCCTGCAGTCCTGCTGCGTGCATGCTGCTATTACCTCCCCTGTTCTATATTAGATCATTTTCTCCTCAAGCTGTTGTGATCATGTTGAAAAAGAATGCCACGAAGGCTCTTTATTTGCTTGTGGGTGAAAGAGAATTCTTTACAGTTACAGTATGAATATTTGTGAGTGTGAAATCATGTTGTATCAAATAGCAACACAATAGTATACTAAAAAGTATTCGTGATTGATCATGGATACATATAAGTATTAAATCACTTGCAGACAGTTAAATAGACGACTCTTGTCTGTGGGTTGTACAAGTTGTCTATTTAGTTGTCTGTGTTGTAGATTCTAAAAACTTACAGACAGACCCTTGTCTGTGGGCTGTAGATACCCTCAAAGGCGAAAATAGACAAGCTCCTGTCAAACTTTCATAATTAACTATCATTATATTCCCTCTATCCAAAAATAGAGGTCGCTATGATGAGATATGTGTAGGTCAAACTTTCTCAAATCAAACTTGCCCAATTTAACTGAGTTTATAAAAATACATACAACATTTATATCTCAAATAAATTTATTATTAAAAATATGGGATTTGCTATTTACGAGGCGCCTGAAATCTCTCTTCTTCTCAGGCAACGCTGGACAATCATAAGATTACTAGTGCATGTCTTTATGTTCTTTTGATCCTCCTCTTTGGGTTAATTGAGGCCTACAGAGCTGCCGCCTGAGATTCAGGTGCCTGAAGTTTAGGAAGTGTATAAAATTATATTCAACGATCTATCTAATGATATTAATTATAAAAATATATTCAGCGATCTATTTAATAATATTAATTATGTATTATAAATATTAATATTCTTTAATATATAGTCAGTCGGAGTTTGAAAATTTTAGCTTCTCAGAAAGCTAGAATAACATTTATTTTAGAACGGGAGAGTAAATATTTAAGATCATACAATTCAAAAAGCTATGAGTTGGGCTCTAGTAAAAGCTACCGCCAAGGGTGCCAATAAAGACAAGAAAAAAATTTGAAGCTGTACACCCTGCCATTGCAAGCTAACATTCTCCTTATGTAAATGCAGTTAGAAAGTAGCATTTGCTTTATTTACCTAGGAAAATGTCTCTAGGTTCTCTAATTGTTTGCCACAGGCCCACATGCGCATAGCAACGAGTGCTTCTGTACTTTGTCAGATGAGGCCTTTGTTATCAACATGAATGATTTGGATTATGCATCATGCTGATCGAGATGGACGTTAGGGCTACTAACCACCGTGTAGCGTTGGGCACGTCACTTTCAAAGCCTTGGAAATGAGAGGTAGTTATGAATGACGACCGTCCTTAGAGTAACTCCAGCCTAACATGTAAATTGGGTCTCTAGTTTTTCCATTTGTATCTGGTCTGCAAAAAATAGGAACCTAAATTTGCTTTCAACTCCACCCCAAGACCCTATTGCTGGAGGAGGGATAGGGTCAAGACCCTATTGCTGGAGGAGGATAGGGTCCTCCTGTTACTAGGGGCCTGAAACTATATTTTGTGAGTCCTTCTAAAATAAGAGTCTAAATAGGAGGTCTACTGGAGTTGTTTTTTTACTTGAGCTCCTAAAAATTAGAATAGGGGCTTGAAAAATTGTTTAGAGGCCGGCTCTTTAAATCTCATTTCTACTTACTCTGTAGAGACGGTTGTGCAACCGCCAGACAAAATAAGAGAGGTGGGTGTGGCCTACGGAGACAAGCCTACCGCATCAGTACTGCTACTCTCATATTATTATACTTTGTGCTCCCTATATCATCACCAGTTAAGACTAAATCTAATTTAACGTAGGAATTAGATCAACTTAGATTTTGTTTGACTACACTCGTCCTCGTATCCACCATCTTTGGTCTTAACACATGTTCTACCCAGACTTGTAAAAGAGAAATTCTGTTGACAGTACCATTTATGTCACCATTAAACATGCTTGCATCAAAAGAGAGAACTGTCAATTCATCATCTCCGCGGTGTCAATCCTGCCGTGAACCACGTGCGGGCCGAATGGAACGGCCGGGGAGACTAGTATCACCTTGCAGCATACAAAGTTAGCCACGTCTTTTGTTTTTCAATAATGGAACAGATTAAAATCCACGTCAATTAAAATCCACGTCTTTTTGTGACAGCTTCGAAAAATAATATGAAGAAAAATTGCAGCAGCAACCACTACGGGAGGCAGCTTCTTTCCCGAGAGCCCCGAGCTCTCGGCAAAGGCCATTATGCTCTCGGCGACGCCTTTGCCGAGCGCTGCGTTCGGCAAAGAGCTCTCGGCGGAGAAGCTCACGGCAAAGGCAGCGCTGCCGAGAGCCTAAACACTAGTAGACGGCGAAGAATGTAACGAGGGCCGTGGCGCCTCGGCAAAACCATACCGCCGTCACGGCGCCCGATAACGGTCACGGCACCGAAGAACGGTCTCAGCCGGAGCTGCCGTCGGCAAAGGGAATTTTTTAAAAACAAAAATCTTTACCGAGAGGCACCCTCGCAAAGATATCTATTTGAGATGAAGGAGAGCATCTTTGCCGAGAGTAGCCCTCGGCAAAGGGCATTGTTTAAAAAAAAAAAATATTCACCGAGGGGGCACCCCCGGCAAAGGTAATTATTTTAGAAAAAGGTAAAACAATTAGCCAAAATCATTGCCGAGAGCCTTTGTAAATGCACTCCGCAAAGGTGTTTACAAACTGATTTAATTTTTTACATTTCCATCTAAAACCTCACTTATTTAATTTTTTACATTTCCATCTAAAACCCTGCTCATATTTTACAATTATATATCACAAACAACCTGCTCATATTTCATAATTATATATCACAAACAACATATATATATATATATATCGAATACATTAGAAGCAACCACGAACACGAATATATATCACCAAAACAATTATAAAGTCCAAGTGTGAATTACAAATTACATAGTCCAAAGTGCAAGTTCACAAGTGCATTATTTTACAATCTTGACAATGCCAAGCTCACAAAATGACGGTCCCGGTCTGGATGGCCCAACGTGCGATCCCGGTGACGGTCCGGTGTGAGATGGTCCAACTTGCGATCTCGACAACGCTTCTGTGGTTTGACGCCGCCCCGATTCATTCTACACAAAAAGAGGAGATTGCACCTGAAGAGACAAGATAAATATGTAAGTTATTTGAAGAGGTGAACAACACCAACACCAACACATCACCATCACCACGAACACCAACCCAATACCCAACCCAACACCACCATGTCACCACCAACACTACCATATCACCACCACCACCACCACCCATCGCCATATCACCACCACCACCACCGACCACGATGACCAGAACCACCACCACCGGCACACCAAAGACCAAAGACCACACCAACACCAGCATCACCACACCACCGCCTCCACCACCAAAGTGCACTAGGTTTGACTTGGTTTCACTAGGTTACATTAGGTTCGACTAAAGGAGCATAGAATGTAAAACAATCGTACTCTTCCATACCAGATTAGAATCATGAACATATGGAGCAAGCAGCTGTTGTGGGATCACGCAACCGGCTCGCGCCCCAATTTGCTGCATGAACTTGATCATCTCTGCCATTTGCCGCTGATCATGCTCCCGCTGGGCCTCCAATGCTTGTAGCCTCTGCCGCTCACACTCCCGCTCGGCGCGCAGTTCCTGCAACTCGGCCTGCAACATTTGACCCCAATGTTTTAAGAATGCAGACCTTACGGTACGTAAAGGTGAAAGATCAAAGAATGAAACTGGAACAGGAATACTTACCTGGAGTGTCGACACCGCGGCCGGCCGCTGTCGTATGGGGACGCTAGAGCTCGTGCTAGCTGCGCGGATGTAGTTAAGAGTAGGAGTAGAGGCCATGTCGAGGATGCCATCACCAATCCAGAACCGCCCGTGCTTTTTGCCTTGACCTACCCTCATCACGAGCTCAGGATCAAGGCGTTCCTCGGTGCTCGGATCATAGTCCGGCCCGTGGAGTGCCCTTTGCCGCTTCTGATGTAATGCCAGTGAGGCTAGGGGTGGACGCCGGCGTTGGTGTACGCCTCGGGCGGGGCATCCGGGCTGTAGTGGATGTCAGCCGTTGCCTTGCCCATGTGAGCCAGAGCATATGCCGTGAGTTGACCAACTGGATGACCACCGTGTGCCGCCGACTATGAGAAACATAAATTGTGGTTACGAATCCTGCAGAATTGAGCCTGCCTAGATTATAGAAATGGTGAACACGTACATATGCCTTTGCGTATTTGCTGAGACTACGGCTCCCCTGATGGTGAGGTACACCTGGCATCTGCAAACGCTTGTCGCGGGCCTCGTCATGCCTCTTCTGCCAGCCCTCGTCCGCCCAGGTGTCCACAATAGCTTCCCAACAATCCGGCTGGGTAGCGCACCAGTTAGGAATCGCCTACACGCCATCAACATATCACAAGATCAAATTAGGCAAACTTAATTCAAAACAACATTAGTATTGTGATGTTTTGTAATTACCCTTATGTACTGCTCCCTTGTCATCGTCATCTGTCTTGCCACATCTTTAGGGACTCTTCTGTGAAGGATCTTCCCATGGTAGTCTATGTGCGCCTGGAGGCGGGACTCGTAATGCAAGTCCGTGACACGCTTTTTACAGGAAGCGTAAGCCACCTTATAAGCCCTTTCCTCCTGTCCCTCCTGGCATCTAAAGAAGTCCTGCATAAAGACACGAGGTATCCATTAGTTTACTTAAGAGTGAGCAATGAATTTATGAATTTAGATATTTAGTGCTACCAAGACTGACCCACAACTCCCTAATCACCCGATCTGCCTTGTTTCTGTATTGGATGCCATTAAGATCTGGAGTATCCTCGGCGAGGGCGTAGTGGTCGAACGTCCAGGCCGGCTCCTGCACGTCCCCTTTCCACACCAGGCCAGGGAAGTGTTCCCTGCACAGAAGACCTAGGATCCCATTGACATTGCGTGCCGCGACCCCCTCGTCCACAAGCACCCAGTTCCTGCACAAGAGGTTAAACAAAAGTTATGAGTGGTTATAATGACTTTTTAACATAACATATAAAGAACATGTGAAATTACTTACTTATCCCCCTCGGGTGCAATCACTTGAAACGACCCGCGATTTCCACGAGGGAAAATCCACAGAGTACATCATTTATAGTTGATACCACAGTTCATACATCGTGAAAGGGTACAAGATACAGAGTATTACAACACTTGCAACACACCTAGGTACATCGTATTCTAGCGATAAACACACACGCGGATCAACATCAGAGTAGACGTAGCGTCATAGCGGGTGAAGGCTCCTCCTTCACGGAGAATCATCAGAGTTGGGGTAGAGTTTCAGCGAGCGTAGACTTGATCTCCTTATCCAAACTTGAGTGTAGGGACGAAACCACCCAATCCTTCTAGCTCCATTATCGTCGTAGTCCTTCTCGGGTACCAAACCTGCTCAACTCTATCAGTACGATTTGTACTGGCCACTGGCTCCCACCCTATGCTTTGCTTTGCTATGTGGAAAGTGGAATGCAAGGATAGAGAGAAAAGGCCTATATTTGGCTGTAGTTTTCCTATGCCAGTTCATAAAGTAAAATATAGTATAGATCATCAAGTTTTAACCCATCTCATCCACACATCCATCCATCCCATCCATATCCATATCCATGTCCACACATCTCACCACACTCTCACTCTGGTCGGCAAGGAAGACTCCCGCTCCTCCTTGCCTCAACGGCCTAAGCCAAAGACCAACAACACCCATGGGGGAGAAGAGAATTGGACACCTCTCACTATAACGAACGTGTGGTACTCACAGGAATGTCCATACCGGGGACACGGCTATACGTATAGATTTAGTAACTCTGCAGAGCTTGTACACCTGGAACCACAAGATCACCATCATCGACGATGCCTCGTCTAGGCTGATACCAAGCTGCCGCCTAACTGGCCCGATGCCGCTCTACCACTCGGCTCGGGGCACCCCGGAGATCCACCGGCAAGACGCCGAGACGTGAGACGTGGTACCGGATCCCGATGGATACCACGCCTCTCAGGAGGGTGTGGGTCTCGGCACCCGTACCTCCCTACACTATCACCTATCAACCTAGTAGTAGCGGCGGGGGGGGCCAGCTAGTCGTCAAGTCGGACCCCGCCCATTCGAGACGAGTGGCGTGCACGAAAAGGTCCCGAACCGGACGAGCGCCAAATCGGTCCTTAGAAGGACTGGACAGGGATATCTTCACAAGGGGCTCAGCGCCGTGCCTCGACGGCACCCTCCATTCCGGGGATTCGTCTCACAAAGACACTCCTCCCCGGAATCTACTCACATCACATGTACCCGCCACGGTACTCTCTCACATAGGGAGTGCCCGGATCACACTCCTCCCAAGAAGACTTGTCCCCCGACTCGTCGTAGATCCCGCCCGATCGACACAACCCTCACCACACACCCAAGACACACGCCAAGATCTCTCCCACGTTATCCCCAGTTATCCAGTTCACGGCACCACGTGCCTTAGCCACACACAAGCATGTATGAGTAAAGTGTAAGTGTGTAGCAAGTATCATGAGGTAGGCGAGCGTCTATCCTAGCAGCGGGTGTGCAGGAGAAAGGTTGCGTCAAGGTAATGGCTCATCAAGCAATCTACCATACACCCTATCACAGTTCATATGCATAAAGTAAAGCGCTAGCGGCTACATATTGCATACCTAATAGGATTCTATGAGATTGGGTGGGACGTGACACCTGTTCATAGCAATCCATAGTCATCCACATTTGGTTGCTCTTCACGTCTCCTCTTCCCAGCGGATCTCCGGTCTATCCATCGACACCACGATGCAGCTAACTCGATATAGCGACAAACAAGGCAAAAGAGCAATCAATCCCCAACCAAAATCCAATACTCCCTAAAAGGCAATAAGATAAAGAAGGAACCAGATAACTCCGGATAAACACTGAAAGACTTAGCCCTCATGGAGAGTGTCTAATCCTTGGGCTCCAAACAAACAGAGGTGGTTGTTTGTTAAGCATAACCTCAGATCGAGGCCTCGAAATAGCCCGTACGTCCCGGGTCAACCATGTCGACCTGTACGGCTCCAAGAGAGGAGGCCTTGATCCTAACTTAAACAAACACCACGGCTTGTGGTCTCTCAATCCGAACGTCATGGAAATTGGCGGGGACTAGGGGATCACAAGCAAGAGGGAAAGGGAAATAGGAACAATAGGGTTTGGCCCTTGTGGCCTTTAACCCGCAAGTCACAACTACTACATAAGATTCGAGTAAGAACGATTAACACGAACAGAGGAATTGTGACTTGGTTCTGAGGCTCTTTAGCTTACCCGTCATGGTAGCCGATGGTAGCAAAAGAGATTGGAACACAAACGACGAGGAGCGGCTACAGGTCCTCTCGACCCGCCACGACACAACAACGTCGGGAGCCGGGAAGAGAGTAGCACAACAGGGGAAGAGAAAAGAGAGTTAGCTAGGCATGTCCATGTCACGGTCTCGGTCTCATCCTTGGTGAGGATGGTTTTCCAACGGTCGATCGGTCGACTTCGCACGGTCCAAGAATAAGACATAGACCATAGCTTCGCTAACTAGAAGAGATAGCCCTGTCTTTGATCCAATCATCATAGTCAAGACGGGATCGAACAGGCGAGCTAGTGGGGAAGAAAGGAAGTAGAAAAGAGAGCGGGAGTGGCCCACTCCTTCCAATGCACATGCCACGGCAAGAAGGCAGGGGCATCGGAGAGGAGCGACGCACAAGAGAGCGAGTGCCCTCTACGCTAGTAGGGTACCTCAACCAAGGTGTACTCAATGCACTTAAAACATTCCCCATGGTCTTAGCGGTGCGGTTGTCACCGCGAGAACCCAAGGAATGCTAGGTCTTAATAGGTACAAGCATACTAGGGCTTAAGCACGAAAGAACCTCGAAGGAGAAAATCAGGATTCGCCTTCCTTTGATCCACTCGCCATTGTGATTGACGGGAATCAAGGGAATGAAACCGAGAGGCGAATAAGAGAACACTAGTAGGTGCAAAATTCGGAGAAAAAGGGGGTGGTTTCCACGGCACTTCGATCCACATGACATGGTAATAGTCACTGATCGAAGAACCCAGAACAAGAGACTCGATCCACGCCTCACTGGATTAGCGAGAATCAAAAGAGCAAAAGAAGAGAATGATTCCACATTTCTCTCGACCTTCCCGTCATGGCAAGGGACGGTGGTCGGAAGAAAAGAGATCAATCCCGCACGATTTCGCAACCCATACCATCTCGTAGGGCACCACGACCTCCGTGCAACTAAAGCGGCAAGAGCTATTCCTCGGGTTCGTAGCGATGCGGTCATCATCACGTGAACCGAGAAACGCTATGGTCTAAGTGGTGCAAGCATACGAGGTGGTTTAGGAAACGAGCGATAGAAGGGAGAGAACAAGAAAAGAGGTAGAGCCTAACGGTCATGGCGAGGTAACTCGCGGCCGTAAGCTTTACCTACATAAGTCGGCTCCCGTTGGCCTCACGATGGTCGTTTCCCGATTCGTTTGCCCGTAGACTAGGTTGCGGTGGGTCATCGCGCACGGGTGATATCCGCACCGATGTTGAGTCCACCGTGACCGTGTCCTAAGGTCGAAACAAGATCGCTACGTGGTTCCACGGGTCAACAAAAAAATACAAAGAGAGGGAGGGATCGCGTTCGGCGTTACGACCATAGCAGGATCGCACGTTCAAACACGTCGCTCTCTCAGCCGGCTCGAAGGCTCGGTCCTCAGACAAACTCCGCACAGCACACAAACTCAACACAAGACATCATCCACACGGGGTAGCACATATCCATAGCACAAGATAGACCGGCGCGAAGGCACGGCACAGGCATAGATAGGCAGATATGGATAAAATGCGACATCCGTGAATTAGGAATGGAAAAGAGCAAGCTTTCCCGACGCCGAGGTTGGCGTCGGCGAGGTTTCAAGGTTCGACCTTGTCGACGGAGAGAACGAGGCTGACTTGGACAGGGCTTCACGGAGTGACGGAGGTCCACGGCGAACCGGGCTTGGCCCTGGCTCGCTGTAGCCGCCTTCGGCCAGCTTTGGCCGGCTCTGGCCAGCCGTGGCCAGCCTGCAGCCTGCTGTTGGCCTGCAGCAGCTGGCCGGGGCTGGCTGTGGCTGGCTACAGCCTGGCCAGCGGTGGCTGTGACTGGCCGGAGGAGGCTGGGCTTGGCCGGGACAGCAGCAAGGCGGTGGAGGGTAGTCGGCTCTCCTGCGGAGGTGAAGAATAGCGGCACGAAGGCCGGTTTCAGTCGTAGCCACGGCAAGGTCAAAAGAAAGGGAGAAAAAGGGCGGAGCTTTTGGGCATGGCGGCTCACCGGCGTGAACTCCGGCGAGGTGGGCTTGCTTCGGTGGCGAAAACGGGCGCAGGCTGGGCGCAGGGTCCTGCGGGCTCGGTGGGCGACGTCGTGGGCGCGCAAGAATGGCGTGGCGAGGCCGGGCCGTGCAGGCTTCGGTGACGCGGTGCTTGGGGGCGGGTCGACGCGGTGCTTGGCGGCAGCTGCCGGTTCTTCGTTCATCATCGGCGAGGGCGAGGGGCTGCGGCCGCCGGCGGCGCGTTTCTGCTGCGGGTTGCCGCTGCCCGCGCTTAGCGCTGGCGAAAGCGTGCTAACGCCGTGACGGGGCGAACGCTTGGCGGTGTGGGAGCCAGGACGCCACGCGGTGGCTTGCGCGACGCCGTGGGCGGAGGTGAAGGCCGGGTAGCGGAAGACAAGGCAGCGCCGGGTGAGGCAAAGGGCGAGGTGCGGAGCGTGGCGCCGGGCGCTGCATGCGGCTCGTGAGGGCACACCGGGCCGGCTGCACGCGGCCCGGCCACGGCCGCCAAGGCGGCCCCGCCGGGGACGAGAAAGCCCGCCGCAGCGTGGCGATGCGCGACGGGAGAAAGAAGCGGAGCGTGAGAAAGAGAGAGCGTGCGGCCTGGGCTTGGGAAGGGAGGGAGGAAGTGGCTACATTGCCAAGAGGAGAGAACGGAGAGGCTGGCCGCCGCTTTTATAACCTGCACGGCCAGGGGCTCCAAGGGGAGGTCGACGGCCGATGCCTCAAGGTCCGCACCTTCGCTGACGCGTGGCGCCGCATCCACCGGCAAGTGATGCCGAGAGAGGCGGGCGCGGGCGCCGACGCGCTGCGTCGCGGCGGCGGCCGGGAGCGATTCGCTCCTCCCGCTAGGGGTTCTAGCGCGCCGCCGGCAAGCTGCTTGGGCCGCGAGCTAGGCCTTGTGGGCCGCGCGGATGGGCCACCGTGGACCGCACGCACGCAGCGCTTTGCCCGGCGTCTTGCCGGGCCTACGGAGAGAGTGGCACGCAAGGGGTCGGCTTGGGATGAGCCGGGCCGGGCGGGGCTTGCCGGGAGGCCGCGGCCCGCTTGGCCAAGGAGGGGAAGAGGGGCAGCCGTGAGTTGGGCCGGGCCACCGCACTAGTGGGCCAAAGGGGCGGGGCGCCGATGGGCTTGTCGAGGGGGAAAAGAGGTGGTTCGGCCGGAGTTTAGGCCCATGGCAAGAAGAGGAAACTTTCCTTTTCTTTTTACGAAAGAAGATGGCATGAATTTAGGAGAGGCTTTGGATGGTAAAAGAGTGAAAGTTCCTGATACTGAGTTTGAGAGGGAATTCAGAAAAGGGGGCCGCGATGAATTTTAGGAGGGGAACTCGTAAGAGATAGGGAGAAAAGGGAAAATGATTTCTCCTTTTCGAGAAGATTTGAGAAGAACTTGCTATGGGATTGTGCACTCCATTCTCAAATAACTCCAACATCGAACCCAAATACAAAAAAGTGGGGCACACTCCAAAGAAGCAATTCTATATGAATGCGGCGTTTTCACTAGCAAACTCTCCTACGTTTGACCTAATGACTACATGCTTCACACTTTGCAGGAAAAATTTTAAAAAGTTCAGATTTTTGGTGTTTGGAAAACCTAGGATGTTACATCACTGGCCGCTCGTCAATAGGTATCGGTCGCTTGGGGAGCTTCGCGGGACCTCACAAGTAGGGGGTCGACGTCGAAGAGGAAGTGGGACCCCCTGCCGTCGTCGTCTCCGCAGCCTCTGTCAGTGGAACCACCTCATTGTCTGTACGTCCAACCGCCTCCTCGTGCACCGTCTGTTGAGGGACGTCGTCGTCCCCCCAGGGTCGTGGGTGGACCCACGCCTAGGCCTGCCCCTCGGCCTCCTCGGAGACCCCTCCGACGGCTCCGTCGCCTCAGCCGCTGTCATGTCCCTCGATCTCGAGTAAACCGACGGACACGACCTCCTAGTAGGAGGCATGACCTGCAATTAAGAAGAGGAAACAAGTGTTAGTACTAATACAGAAAAAATAAAGAAAGAGATGCCAAAAGAAGAAAATGTAATTGCAAAATAACATACTATTACATGCATTTCTAATATTCTTCTACATCGGGATTATCTGACTATAGCTATCGTCATCACTATCAAGAATGACCAAATCCTCAACAACCTCATCCTCATCATTGTCATTTTCATGTCGTAGTCCCTCAAGCATTTCCAAGTCCTTCGGATCATTCACCTCATCTGCAGCCGCGTCCTCGTCAACAACCCATTCCTCGTCTACTTCCATGTCAATCTCTCGATTCACGTCTAGATCAATCATCCCCCGGTAGCCCCTCTTCTTGTTGATAGAACTCCACGTCATGCGTGTTTGGGTTCAAGTTGTAATCATCATCATTTGGGCGAGGTAATTTACCGTGTGGTGATACCTTGTGCACAATATACCAACCCTACAGACGTGGGTCGGTTTTGTAAGCATATGGACAATAATAAACTTGCGTGGCTTGTTGAGCCACAATATAGACATCATCTCCTGAATACAGTGAATCCTGCCGAGTTTCAACTAGCCCATATTGAGAGGACCTTCTCGATACTACAGGATCAAACCACGACATTTGAATATGACCGGATTAAGTGGTTTTGGACCACGATGTCGAGCTGGTATATTTCTTCAACTGTCCCGTAATACTCCTCCTTATCGGGCCAGCGTAAATACTCCATTATTCATGGTCCTTGCATTGGGCCGCTTCTCGTCTGTTGTTGTGTGAAAAAGGTAACCATTCACATCATAAGCCTTAAATGACGACACTTTGTAGTCAAAGCCATTTGCCACCTGTCTTAATTCGGCACTTATAGAGGGATCCCTTTGGCACTGCAAACTCAAGCAGGACAGAAATAAAATTAGGCAACTTGGAACGTCGAACTTGGAAGAAGTTAAGTTGGTACCTTTTTTTTGGAACCATGTAATGAAATTAGGCGAACCGTGTTCAAGAAGGTTCTCTTGTTCACGGCTAGACGGGGGCCTTGAATGATGCCAGGTTTCAACAAAAAATTCCCTATACCGACAAGAAACAAGGTTGTTGGATTCACAAAAGTTACAACGTATGTAACAAGTTCGTTTAGAAGGTACCCCTGATATGGTTTCACTTCTTCAAGGTTCAACAACACGTAAATCATGATCTTGCGCCACTCTTCATTGCTCAAGGTCTTTACGACTGCTCCACTAGCTCTCCCGCGTGGCCCTTTGAAAAGGCCGAGGGTCGAAGCATTTTCATCCTCGTTGTAACGAGGGACCGCATTATGCTTGCTAGGAAGGTTCTCATTATAGTATGATGTTGTGAAGTTTGACACCTCCTCACGAATGAATGCTTCGCAATGGAAGCCTCAATCCTGCCTTTGTTTCCACATTTGTTGCGAATAGTCTTTAGGCCTCTCTCGATTTGGAAAGCACCAACGGTATTGCACGGGCCCCACATTCGTGCCTCGGTCGGGAGATGCAAAATCAAATGTTGCATCGACAAGAAAAAAGCCAGGTGGGAAGATCTTCTCTAACTTACGAGCAACAGAGGTGCCGCCTTTTCCAACTTCGGCAACCACGTCATAGACAGTTCCTTGGCACAAAGCTGGCGGAAGAAAAAGCTCAACTCTGCCAGCACCTTCCATATGTGCTCAGGGACATAGCCTCGAACCATCGACGGAAGAAGACGCTCAATCCATATGTGGAAGTCATGACTTTTCATCCCTAAGACTCGACAAGTATCTGGTTTCGCACCCCTTCAAAGATTCGCCGCATACCCATCGAGGGGAACATTAACGTTTGTATCCATTCTATCACTTCCCTCCTCTGATCCTTATCTAAGACGTAATCAGCCTTTGGCCTTTTCTATGGTTTGCCATCTCTTGGAGGCAGCATCACTAGCTTTGGTCTATCACATAGTGTTGCGAGGTCTACTCTGGCCTTAGGGTTGTCCTTTGTCTTCTCAGGAATGTCCATGAGTGTTGCCCAAAGTGCTTCGGCTATATTCTTCTCCGTGTGCATTACATATATGTTATGTGGAAGGAGAAGGTCGTCAAAATAGGGAAGTCTCTCTAATCCCGACTTATGAGTCCACATATGTTCCACACCATAGCCTAGAAAGCAGTTTTTCTTTGGATTATCTTTCTTTGGATTAACCACGAGAGCATCTATCTGAGCATGAATGCAGGACATGGTCATCGTCGAGGTGCGTGGGGTCGGTCACCTTGACACCTTTCATGAAGTTTTTGGTGTCTTGTCTGAATGGATGGTCAAGAGGGAGGAACTGTCGATGCTTGTCGAAGGACGAAAACTTGCCTCCCTTCTTCAACCAAATGAACTCTACATTGCCTTGCATATCGGGCATGGGAACCTCCCCGACACACCATGCGGCGAATATCGCATACGCCATGAAGTCATGCATAGAGTACTGGGTACCAAACATACATTCTAAAATTCTTCTTTGTAGCTCGGTCATAAGTCCATACGCCATGATTCCAAGCACTAATCAATTCATCATAAACAGGCTCCATGTACACACCCATTTTGTGTCCCGGTGTCGAGGAATTATCAACGTCAAGAACATGGTTTCCGTTGAAGTAGGACCCCAGTGGGAGATTGAGCGGGATAGCAAAAACGGGCCAACAAGAGTAGGGGGCCGCCATCATTCCATAAGGATTGATCCCATCCGTTGCCCGGTATAACACGTACATTCTGAGCCTCATTAGCTTTGTTAGGATGCTTGCTATCAAAGTATTGCCATGCTTCACCATCGGCTGGATGTACCATCTTATCCGAATTGTATCGAATACCATTCTTGTGCCATCTCATCATTTTTCATGGTCTCCTCGGACATGAATAGTCGTTGGAGCCTCGGTATGATCGGAAGGTGTCGTAGGACTTTCATTGGGATCTCACTCTGCTGCTTTTGGCCATGACCATTGTCTACCTCCACATACCTAGAGGATTTACACTTTGGACAATACTTTGCATCCTTGTGGTCTTTCCTAAATAGGACACAACCATTTGGACAACAATGTATCTGCTCATATGGCATCTTCAGTGCCCGCAGGAGTCTCGTTGACTCGTACAAGCTGTTCGGCAAATGATGACCCTCAGGAAGCAGGCCCCCAATCACTGACAACATAGAATCGAAGCAAGCTCGACTCATGTTGTACTGGGACTTTAACCCCATTAGGCGCCCAATGGCATCCAGTTGAGAAACCGTTGTCCTGTCATGTAGGAGCTTCTGTGCCGATTCCAACATGGCGTAGAACGCCTTTGCAGTTGGCTCTGGCTCCTCATCCTCGTCTGCCTCCGTAGGCCTTTTAGTGAACGTTGCATCGTGAAAGTCACCTAACCATTCTGCTACCCCACCATCACCATCAACTGCCTCCAAGCGTGGTCTGACGACCTCCTCTCTAGTACGTCGGGCTTCACCATGGTACACCCACCGGGTATAGTTTGGCGTGAATCCGTACTTGCAAAGATGCTGGCCCATGATTTCCTTTGTTTTTCTTTTCTTGTTTTCACATTGGCTACATGGACAGAACGTGTCTCTCGCTTCATTAGCTGACTTGCCAAATGCTTGATCCAAGAAACCCTCGGTCTTAGCCATCCATTCCGGGGTGATTTGAGCCTGACTTGGGCGTCCCGTGTACATCCACTCACGGTTATCCATCCTCTAGCATATACACATAATGCAGTAATATATCCATCAAATGTTGGTGGGTAGTCCAAAAAATTGGACAATCCAAAACAGATACGATCATAGATATAAAAATAAGATCCGCATGCCGTTTTGGATGGGAGACGCATAACTAGGCTACATCGATGTATGTATGACAACGGTACGGAAGAGATATTAATTATACCTAGGGTGGCGATGGAGACAGGCTAGAGGCGCGATGGCAAGTTGGTGCAAAGACTGCGAAGACGATCAACGACCGGGGTCGCCTAGCTAGGTACTCCGGGTCCCTCCGACAGTCCGGCTCGCAAAAAAGAGAAACACAACACTATAAGTTGAAAATCTCGCTAGCTAGGCGTTGCATGAGCTTACGGAATTGGCCCCCTCTTGATTTTAGCTCGGCTCCGCCACTTGCTTGGAGGTATGGGAAATTTCCCTATCCCTATCCTTTCTCATTTCCCATTCCAAAAATCCAAACATAGGATACAATTTCCCTTCACCAGGGCGAAGCTACCTATCTTTGTGGGGGGGTTTGGTAGAACCAAAAATCAAGAAAATTCAGTCAAATTTATGAACCCTTAATGCACCCCCCTCGTTGGAGCTCTAGCTTCGCCACTGCCCTTCACTCATTTCCCTTCTCCACCTCATATTTCCCAAGATCCAAACGCACCTAATTAGGGTTAAGAGATTTGGGGGGAAATTGATTCCGTGGGCATACCTTTGCTTCAAAGAAATGAAAAGTACGGAGGGAGCTAGGGAACGTTGGTCGCCGGAGATGTGCCGCAGACTGAGTGTGGAGGAGAGCCGGAGCCGAACACAGTGGCGGAGCCAGAATTTGAAGCTTGGGTATTCCCACTTCCACGTCACATAAAAAAAAATCCAATCCATAGGTTTAACATATAGTTCGATCGAGTAGTACGTTATCGATAATTAAAGTCACCAAATAGTGAAATTACAAATTGTTCAGCTAATCATCTCCAAGATATGCATGAAACAAACTAATAAGTAATTAAGAGAGCTTACAAAATACTAGATTGTTGCTTTAACCCTACGACAAGATATTCTTGCAATAGACAATAGCAATAATATTACTGCAAATGCACAATAGCATTGTAAATCAATAAACTCTAAACCAATATTTGCAATCAAGATCCAAGAATTAATGGAGTATGGAGATTGGAAAGTGGAGGAATGAGGATGCTTACCTGAGACCGGAGATTGCTGCTTGTCGATCTCGGCCGCGACCCCCCGCTTGCCTGATGCCGGGCGCCGGCGCCCGAGCCCCGCCTTGGCCGCCGCTTAGCTGCTTTGTTGATCGCTACGCCTGCCCCGCTACTGGCCGGGCCGGCCGTTGATTGCCGCCGCTTTGCTCGGGCTCTGCGCTTCTGTCGGTAAGGCCCGCCGCCAGGTGCTTTCGCCGCCGCGCATTAGGGTTAGCGCCGCCGCCGGCCAGCCTCAAGCGCGGAGCCGGGGCAGCCCCAGGCCGCGCTCCGCTTTAGTCGGTAGCGGGCGTCCGTGGGGCGGGGGGTGGCGACGGCGGCCGGCGGCGGGGCTGTTGATTTATTATGGGCTTGGCCCATTTTAGATTTAATAAATCAATTAACTCTATGGTGTGTAATTATGGAAAATATTATTTGTACCGGATTGAAGTCCAAGGGACGTTGCCTTAACTTATATGGTGGAAATTATTCCACTTAATTTGAGAAGCCAAGGAACGGACCAAGGTGTGCCACACGCGCGCCACCGCCGCCGCCCGGCCGGGCCGGGCGTGGGCGTGGGCGTGGCGAGGCAGCGGCGGCAGGCGGGCGGCGGCGCGCGGCCTTGGCCTTGGCGGCCTTGGCGTGGCGTGGCGTGCTAAATTTTTAGCATTCACTAACCGCGGGAGTTTCGCTCGTCTCTTGAGTTGCCACCGTGTCTCTTGCTCTTCACCTCCCCTCTCCACCGGGAGGGCGCCATCACAAGTATAAAAGGGAGACGCTCCCTCCTCTTCGGGAGTTGATGCTCAGACTCACATTCCAGTTGCAACTCGAGGTACTCCCCATCTCGTAACTCTGCGCGCACGGAGAAGCGAGAGGGCAGGTGCCTCCGAAGCCCTTGCCGGTCGAGACCTTGCACGGGGAATCGGCAATTAGGTTTTTGGGGAGCGTCTACGCGACTGCCCGAATCATCACCGGTGTTCGTCTTCTTCTTCACGGGAGGACGCAGCCGCCGTTCGTCGTCTTCCTCGAGCGCCGTCGACATCTTCCTCACGTCTTCTTCCTGGTGGAGAGATCGTCTTCATCCTCTTCATCATGACGAAGGAGAGTGGACAGGGTTCGGGATCGGGATCGAGTTCCTACACGGGAGGGTATGAACTGTTCATCTTCTCTCTGTTTTTCGTCTTCCGGATCATGACCATTGCGGTAGTGTTCTCGTGTTGTTGCGTCTGTTGTTATGAGTTTGTTTCGTATGCTCTGTCGGATCGTTTAAGTGATATATCCTGTGTTAGTTTCAGTTTTAAGATATATGTCATGTGCATGCATTTGCTGCAGATTCGATCATACGTTTCATATGCTACTCGTGTTCATGTTCCAATGAGTTCTGTCTCATCGTTTCATGTGCGGTTACGTGTTAATCATCTTTGTGAGATATATGACATGCTTTACTTGTTATGCTATATGAATCATGTGTTCATGAGTTTAATTTTCAGTTTAATATCCATATGCTTCACATGTTGTTCGATATCATGTTCCATTTAATTATGGATGTCTTTGATATCATGTTTTCAATTATCAATAATCTTTTTATCTGTCATCTTCATAATGTTAATTTCTGGAATTAAAATGACATGGAAATTGCCTAATTATCTAACAATCCAAAAACCTAATCATAGGCTATTTTCTCGTCGAGAGGTTTTGTTTGCTATGTTAAAGCCCCGATCCTTTTGATGGTAAAAACTTCTTGATTTGGAGAGCTAAGATGGAATTGTGGCTCATCGCTATGTCTTGTTATCATGCCGCCGAGGGCAAGCCTCGCTAACTTGTCTCCCCGAGGATGAGGCTAAGTTTCGGGCTGATGACAACCTCTTTCGAGGTGCGTGATCGGTGCACTTGATGCAAAATTCCGGAAAAGCTATATCATCCTTCCCTCCGGGAAAGAGTTGTGGGATGCACTTGTTGGAAAGTTTGGAGTTACCGATGTTTGTAGCGAGTCAGTATCTCATGGAGCAGTTTGTATGACTACAAGATGGTTGAGAACCGATCCGTAGTGGAACAAGCTCATGAGTTTTAGGCACTAGCTAAGGAACTTGAGCTTTTCCCTTGTCCTTTGCCCGACAAGTTTGTGGTCGGCGGTATTATCGCCAAGTTACCACCTTCTTGGAAGGACTTTGCCACCTCACTCAAACATAAGAGACAAGAGTTCAATGTGGAAGAGCTCATTGGTACTCTTGATGTTGAGGAGAGGGCTAGAGCAAAGGACAATGGAAAGGGTGTTGAGACCTCTACTGCAAATGTGGTGCAAAAGAGGAACTCCAAATTCCACAAGTTCAACAAGAAGAAAAACCAAAACAAGCAAGAGAACACAACCAAACCCACTCAAACAAAGACAGTTTAAGAAGAAGAGTAACAACAAGAAAGATGGAGGATGCTTTGTCTGCGTGGAAGTGATCAAGATTGGGCAAGAGAGTGCCCCGATCGCAAGTTCACAC
Organism: Chrysopogon serrulatus; assembly: GCA_015844335.1. NCBI lineage: Eukaryota > Viridiplantae > Streptophyta > Magnoliopsida > Poales > Poaceae > Chrysopogon > Chrysopogon serrulatus. Next base: position 74,910 of record JADLZL010004878.1, on the reverse strand, counting down.
CGGACAAGAAATCAGCAAATGTTGTAACTATCGACAATGGAGATGGAACATCCGGGTATGGTAATTCTTTACCATTTGTTCTCTCTGTTTGTAATTCACCCGAGTGGTGGATGGATAGTGGTGCAAATATTCATGTGTGTGCCGATGTTTCTTTGTTTTCTTCCTACCAGTCGGGAGGTCCGCGCCTTGTTGATGGGCAATGGGTCGCGTGCTCATGTTCTTGGTGTTGGTACGGTCATTCTGAAGTTTACTTCGGGAAGACGGTGCCATTGAAGAGCGTGCAGCATGTGCCCTCCATCAAGAAAAAATCTTGTTAGTGCATCTATGTTGTGTCGTGATGGCTACAAGGTTGTTCTTGAGTCCAATAAATGTGTTGTGTCGAGATATGGTTCTTTTGTTGGTAAAGGATATGATTGCGAGGTCTGTTCCGCTTATCTTTGCATGATGTGTGTAATAAGATGGTGAATTCTGTTGATATTTCTGATGAGTCGGATTTATGGCATTCATGCTTTTGTCATGCAAGTTTTGGTCGTCTTATGCGGTTAGCAAATCTGAATTTAATTCCTAAATTTAACTTGGTCAAAAAGTCTAAGTGTCATGTGTGTGTTGAATCAAAACAACCTCGCAAGCCTCACAAGGCTGCTGAGGCGAGGAATTTGGCACCTCTAGAACTTATTCATTCCGATTTGTGCGAGATGAACGGAATTTTGACCAAAGGCGCTAAAAGATACTTTCTCACTTTTATAGATGACTCCACTAGATTTTGCTATGTGTATCTCTTAAAAAACAAAAGATGAAGCGTTCAATTATTTTAAGGCCTATAAAGCTGAAGTTGAGAACCAATTTGAGAGAAAAATAAAACGGTTACTGGTCCGATCGAGGTGGAGAATATTTCTCGAATGTTTTTGATGAGTTCTGCGTGGAACATGGCATTGTTCATGAGAGGACACCGCCATTCTCACCACAATCCAATGGGATTGCTGAAAGGAAAAACCGCACTTTAACTGACTTGGTGAATGCCATGTTGAGTACTGTGGGATTATCCAAGGAATGGTGGGGTGAGGCGATAATGACAAAGATGTCATGTCCTGAATGCAGTTCCCACAAAGGACAAAGAGATTACACCATTTGAGGAATGGGAAAAGAGAAGATTAAACCTCTCATATTTGCGCACATGGGGTTGTTTGGCTAAGGTGAATGTGCCAATCAACAAAAAGCGTAAACTTGGGCCTAAAACTGTTGATTGTGTTTTCCTTAGTTATTTTTTTCACAGCACTGGATATAGGTTCTTAATTATAAAATCTGATGTGCCTGATATGTATGTTGATACTATCATGGAATCTAGATATGCTACATTTTTTGAGAATGAGTTTCCCATGAAGAATACACCTAGTGAAACAAGTCATGAGACTATAATTCCCCATGAGCAAGAACTGTCTAATTCTTTAGATCATGCTGAGGATTCCCATGTGCACATCCCTGAGGTGGATGACACTATAGTCACTCAAAAGAGTAAGAGACAGAGGGTTGCAAAATCCTTTGGTGATGACTTTATAGTGTACCTTGTGGAAGACACACCAACCACTATTAGTGAGGCATATTCCTCTCCTGATGCTGACTTATGGAAGGAAGCAGTAAGGAGTGAGATGGATTCTATTATGTCAAACGAAACATGGGAGGTCGTTGATCGGCCTTATGGTTGTCAACCTATTGGTTGTAAATGGATATTCAAGAAAAAGCTTAGGCCTGATGGTACAATTGAGAGGTACAAGGCAAGGCTTGTGGCCAAAGGATACACCCAAAAAGAGGGGGAAGATTTCTTTGATACCAATTCACCAGTGGCTCGATTGACTACAATTCGCACACTTATAGCCGTGGCAGCCTCATATGGTCTTATCATTCATCAGATGGATGTTAAGACAGCTTTCCTAAACGGAGAGTTGGATGAGGAGATCTATATGGATCAGCCAGAGGGGTTCATTGCGAATGGTCAAGAGAACAAGGTGTGCAGGTTGATTAAATCGTTGTATGGCCTAAAACAAGCACCTAAGCAATGGCATGAAAAGTTTGATAATACACTCAAAGCCGCTGGCTTTGCTGTGAATGAATCTGACACATGTGTGTATTATCGGCATGGTGGGAGTGAGACCGTAATGTTGTGCCTTTATGTTGATGACATATTGATCTTTGGATCAAACCTCAATGTGGTTGAGGAAGTGAAGAAATTCATGTCAAATAATTTTGAGATGAAAGATTTGGGAGAAGCTGATGTTATTCTTAATATCAAGCTTATACGAGAAGGTAATGGTGGGGTAACTTTGTTGCAATCCCACTATGTGGAAAAGGTTCTAAGTCGCTTTGGGTTTAGTGATCGTGATCCTCGCTCCCTACGCCTTATGACCCAAGTGTGCTATTGAGGAAAAATCGGAAAATAGCAAGGGATCAATTGACATACTCCCAAATCATTGGCTCGCTAATGTACCTTGCGAGTGCTACGAGGCCTGATATCTCATATCTTTGTGTGCAAATTGAGTCGTTTTGTTTCAAATCCAGGCGATGAACATTGGCGTGCTCTTGAGAGAGTGATGCGCTATTTGAAAGGTACAATGACCTATGGTATTCATTACCGGGGATACCCAAAAGTGCTAGAAGGCTATTGTGATGCCAACTGGATCTCTCGATGCGGATGAGCCGTATGCCACGAGCGGATATGTGTTCTTGCTTGGAGGTGGCGCTGTCTCCTGGAAGTCTTGCAAGCAGACTATCTTAACGAAGTCTACAATGGAAGCAGAACTCACTGCATTAGACACTGCTGGGGCTGAGGCTGAGTGGCTTCGTGATCTCCTAATGGATTTGCCGGTTGTTGAGAAACCGATACCGGCTATATCCATGAACTGTGATAACCAAACTGTGATCATTAAGGTTAACAGTTCAAGGGACAACATGAAGTCAATTAGGCATGTCAAGAGAAGATTAAAATCTGTCAGAAAACTGAGAAACTCCGGAGTTATTGCATTGGATTATGTCCATACATCTAGCAATCTGGCAGATCAGTTTACAAAGGGCCTGTCACGTAATGTGATAGAGAGTGCATCGAGAGAGATGGGTATGAGACCCGTATAAAATCTGCTACAGTGGTAACCTGTTCTATGTGATCGGAGATCCCGTGAAGTAGAATGGTGAAACAAGCTGGTAGTAGATTGAGAGGAAAGATCCCTTTCTTTGACTCATCTCTGATACACATCTTTCCTATCTGTAAGGCAGGTTGGTATTTACCTTAATGTACTCCAAGAGTCTTATGAAGATGAGATGTTGTCCTACGTAACATCTCTTGAGGAGTACACCTATATGAGTCGATCTAGCTGGTCACAGTCTATGGGGTTTGGGTAATCCCTAAATACTCATGAAAGGCACGTAAGTGTGACTTATATGCTTCAAACAATGGGGATGCCTTTTGCGACCTAGTACCAAAGAAAGGACTTGAGTGAATCTCATCTCGCACAAAACTGTCAATTCAAGGCTTAGTCCATTGTTCGGTTGTGAGTGAGTGAAACTCTTGCTCTAGGTGGATGTTCAACTTAACAGTCTCCATCGAAACACCGATATATTAAAGAATTGTGATTCTCGATGCTTCATCATTACAAACCCTAGAGTTTGGTGGGGATTGTTGGATTTATTATGGGCTTGGCCCATTTTAGATTTAATAAATCAATTAACTCTATGGTGTGTAATTATGGAAAATATTATTTGTACCGGATTGGAAGTCCAAGGGGCGTTGCCTTAACTTATATGGTGAAAATTATTCCACTTAATTTGAGAAGCCAAGGAACGGACCAAGGTGTGCCACACGCGCCCCCGCCGCCCCGCCGGGCCGGGCCGTGGGCGTGGGCGTGGCGTGGGCGTGGCGTGGCGAGGCGAGGCAGGCAGGCGGGCAGGCAGGCGGGCGGGCGAGCGAAGCGGGGGCGTGGCGTGCTAAATTTTTAGCATTCACTAACCGCGGAGTTTCGCTCGTCTCTTGAGTTGCCACCGTGTCTCTTGCTCTTCACCTCCCCTCTCCACCGGGAGGGCGCCATCACAAGTATAAAAGGGAGACGCTCCCTCCTCTTCGGGACTTGATGCTCAGACTCACATTCCAGTTGCAACTCGAGGTACTCCCCATCTCGTAACTCTGCGCGCACGGAGAAGCGAGAGGGCAGGTGCCTCCGAAGCCCTTGCCGGTCGAGACCTTGCACGGGGAATCGGCAATTAGGTTTTTGGGAGCGTCTACGCGACTGCCCGAATCATCACCGGTGTTCGTCTTCTTCTTCACGGGAGGACGCAGCCGCCGTTCGTCTTTCCTCGGCGCCCCGTCGACATCTTCCTCACGTCTTCTTCCTGGTGGAGAGATCGTCTTCATCCTCTTCATCATGACGAAGGAGAGTGGACAGGGTTCGGGATCGGGATCGAGTTCCTACACGGGAGGGTATGAACTGTTCATCTTCTCTCTGTTTTTCGTCTTCCAGATCATGACTGTTGCAGTAGTGTTCTCGTGTTGTTGCGTATGCTGTTATGAGTTTGTTTCGTATGCTCTGTCAGATCATTTCGTGATATATCCTATGTTAGTTTCAGTTTTAAGATATATGTCATGTCTGCATTCTTGCTGCAGCTTCGATCATACGTTTCATATGCTACTTGTGTTCATGTTCCAGTAGTTCTGTCTCATCGTTTCATGTGCAGTTCTGTGTTAATCATCTTTGTGAGATATATGACATGCTTTACTGTTATGCTATATGAATCATGTGTTCATGAGTTTAATTTTCAGTTTAATATCCATATGCTTCACATGTTGTTCGATATCATGTTCCATTTAATTATGGATGTCTTTGATATCATGTTTTCAATTATCAATAATCTTTTATGTGTCATCTTCATAATGTTAATTTCTGGAATTAAAATGACATGGAAATTGCCTAATTATCTAACGGGGGCTTGGGTGGCCACTCTCCCCCGGTCGCGAAGTTCGCGGAGAGGAGCCGGGCGCCGATGGGGACGACGAGCGACACGGAGAGAAAGGCTCAGTTCGGGTTTTTGTTTTTTTTACTGAGACATACCGGATATACGTCTATTATATGCCTTGTTTGTGCGCGGAAAGTTTGCGCAAATGTGCCTACCGGTAGTACCGGTTTCTCACCGGTACCACCGGTCTCGAACGGTAGTCCCAGTGATACATAGAGGTACCACCGGTAGTTCAACTTCGCGCCAAATGGGAGCGTGCGCGCAGATTGACCTACCGGGCACGCCGGTGTTTCATCGGTACTACCGATCACAACCGTACCACCGGTACTACTCACGGTTAACAGAACAATATGGATTTATATAAATTTTTTTTTGATACCTAAAACATAAAAAGTGCTAGGTTTAGTCCACTAGTAGATATGCACGTGCGAGATGCACGTGTTATTGAAAAAAATCTTAAGCAATAGGGAATAATAATAATAATAGGAACTTTAACACATCAATTCATTTACTTTTCTGAAATCCTTTTGCATGATGTCTATGAGCTTATTTGGGTACCCACATCGGTAGGGACACAACGCCCTTCCTCTGCTTGGTATATAAGTATATCAAATTAGAAAACAAGCTTAAGATACGGAGGACATACAAACTTCATAAAAATAATTAAGTACTCGATCCATTCAAAATTATAAAACGTTTAACTTTTTTAACCATAAGTTCGACCACTCATTTTATTAAAATATACATAAATATAGTTAAATTTAAATTATTCTTGAAAAACTTTTATTAATAAATCAAGTGACAACAAAAAAAATAATAATATTTTATAAAAATTTAAATAAGAACAATCCCCTCTCCATAGGAAACTTTCTTCACCTCTATCGAAACTCCACTAATACACCAGCTAAACTTCAGTAAACACATGGACCCATCAACCTTTCAATCCCCTCTACATCTAGATGCAAACTGCAACTTCCTTTCTACGAACCACTGCACCCATCACAGCCATCTCTTCCTCTACAACTCCAGGTCACCACAAATATATCATCGCAGGCAAGGACACTTACAACACCACACATATATCATCGCAAATACAAATATCACAACCATTCATCGCAAATATATCACAAGGTCACCACCACAATTTTAAACACAACTTCAAATACAACAAGTTCACATACATCACAAGTTCACAACATAAGTTTACAAGCATAAGTTTATAACCAAGTCCGGGTCGCAGTGGAATTCACAACCAAAGTTCACGAAATGAAACTACAAGTTCAAATACATCACAAGTTCACAACTGAAGTTCACAACCATAAGTTCACAACCGAGCTGCTCACAGCGAATTCACAACCAAAGGTGACGACAACGTTACGACAGGATGGGCAAGTAGTTGTGGCATCAGGCACAACTTTCTCGAGTGCTTGCCGCGTCCATAGTGTCTCCTCATCTTTGGATTTAGTATTACTAGGAGCTGCAAAGGAGGTGTGTGTTAGGAAAGAGACGGCTACACAAGTCCTATTGTTTTAATTGGAAAGTGTTATACATAAGGATTGAAGTTCAACTAAATGTACCGTTCAGCCGTGCCCTCACGTTCGGTGAGAGACACATGGTCCTCGGCTTCTGGCTGCATCTCCAGAACCACGGTACTACCTGTGTGTTGGTCAACACGTAACGGCGAATCTTCTCCTGATGAATCGGAGGGTGATTCATCAACCACTGCATGACGCGTCCACATTAGCATAGGTCGTTGCTGATGACCTCCTCCATTTCCACCCCCTCGATTTCCACCTCCTCCATGAGAAGGCCCCGCAACGTCGTGGTTAATGGGATGTGGGAACAGTGTGTAGCGGACTCTCCCTGTTACAATATGAGTGACAATTGTTAGAGGGAACATTGTAACATTAACAGAGCAAGGTTATGTGATAAGTGCAGTTACCATTTGGGCAGCGCCGGATTCTCCGTTCGTCTTCCTGAGCCGTTGGTGGTGGAGGGTCATCTACAAAAACCCAAATAGGCCATATGTACAGGACCGAAGCAGGAAGTCTTCGGTGGATGGCTACATGTAAAAGGTTAGGAATAGCTGCTCTTGGTGCATATGTGAACATGGTAAAGGAGACCTGACGTGGGTTGAACTCGATGTCTTGAACAAAACATATGTTCATGAAGATTCTCCGTACCACATATGGCAAGCAAAGATGCGGTGGGATTCTAGATATTGTAATCCTGAGATGTTCGTTGTAGGTGTGCTCTAGCGGTAGACGTGTAGCTAGTGTGTTACCAAACGGTATGGTGTCATCGAAAAGTACTGGAGTGGAACCATAGTCGGGTGTCCATGGAAGGATACTTGAGAAAGTGGTGTCCAACTTTAAGTTGTGTTGCGTCCATGATGTCGGTGGCTTTCGGTGAGGGATCGGGTTTTCACTAGGAAATCGGACATATGTCTGCCGATATTGTCTAGCGGGATAAGGACATTAGTTTGTCGGTGTATTCTTGACTGTATGCTTTCCAAATCGATATCATAGGGTCCAACCGGGAGGAAGGTCGGAGGTTGGATTATGTGGAGGGACCCTGACAAGCACTAAGATGCCTTCAAGCTCATTAGTCAAGGTGATCTCAGACTCATCAAGGATTGTGAGGTGTGGATAGTGGAAATGCGCCATTCTCCTGCATATTAATCGTACAAAAGACTATAAATTCACAAACATCGGCAAGAAGAAATTATTTGAAAGCAAATGTGTGATATAGTGGACGATAAGTTATAACTACCAAGTGTACCATAACATTTAACAAATCCATAATAATAACCAAAGTACAAGTTGGAGACATAAATAATTAAGAATTATTAGAAAACAATTACTCCTACTTTAATATAGCTCTACGATCTCGATTGATGATGTCCTCTTCTTTCACTAGACTGAAAAATTTCCTCTCAAGAATGTAATTAAGCAATATTCATCACCCACTTTATTCCTTTGCTTGTTATTCACAAAATTCATCGTGGAAAACACTCTTTTAACATGAGTAGTGGCTACGTGAAGAATTAGCTCCAACTTAAAAAGCTTGTAAACAATAAAATATTGTTCATGTTTTTGTGTGTCAACAAGTTTAACGGAGAGTTCATATAGGTTCTCGAAAATGTTAAACCTTCCATCTCTATGAATTTTTTTACACCTATGCCGGCACAACTAATCCCTAAAAAAAATGCCGGCACAACTACCACTCCACCCCACCGACTACATCAACACGTACTGGCACATTGCGTGGATCTGCCGTCTACATTGCCACCACCACCACACCACCACTCCGGCGCGGATCTGCCGTCTACATTGCCACCACCACCACAGCAGGAAGGGAAGGGGATGGTATACCTGTGCCGCTGGAAGACAGCGGGGACGGCGCGAAAGGCCGGGAGGCGAGCGGTCCCGGGCAGCGGCAGCCACTCCCTTCTTCTCCTCCCCCCCCCTGCTCGGCTCGTTCTAGGTGGCGCGGCGGTGGGGGGGCAGTTGGGGGAAGGGGGAGAGGGCGGTGGCGGGGCGTGGGGGGCGGAGACCGTCTGGTGGCACGTGGTGGGGCGGTGGCCGGCGCGGATCCGGCGTGTGGGGCGGCCGGAGCGGGCGAGGAGTGGGGTGGTGGCCGGCACGGGTTCGGGCGAGTGGGGCGGCGCGGGGTAGGAGATGTGGATAACTTGGTGGTGACCGTTTGGAGAGGAGGGAGACGGCAATTTATACAAACCCGCAAACCCTATGCTTGCACGCGAAAGGTTTTGCGCAAATGAGCCTACCGGTAGTACGGTGTTTCACCGGTACTACCGGTGATTAACGGTAGTACCGATGAAACACCGGTAGTACCGGTAGTTCAAAATTCAAGCCAAATTAGAGTGCGCAGATTTGACCTACCGGTACTACCGGTGTTTCATCGGTACTACCGATCATAACCGGTACCACCGGTGCTACTCTCAATGCGTGCACACAGGGGCCAAGGTCGCCACTTCGCTTCCGCCTTTGCTCCCCGGCGCCGGTTTTCTCTCGCCGCCGTCGCGCCGATGCCATGTGCCGTCTCTTCCTTCGGCACTAAGCGAATGCCTCTGCTGTGTGTTCAAGAAGATGGCCGGTGACACCACCGTGTTGGGCGAGCGAGTTGGAATCGGAGTCGGAGTTGAAATTGAATCCAGCGAAAAGCCAAAGACTAGCATGGTTAGCCAAGAAACAATTCAAATTCTCGATCGAGCATGTCGAGCTAAGTCGCCCGGGTTAGCCAAGAAAAACAATTCAAATTCAAAGACTAGCATGGTTAGCCAAGAAAAACAATTCAAATCCTGCAAGACATCGGTATTTTTCAGGAAGAATATTTGCATTTTCTTTGTAGCGAAGTCGCCCGGGTGAGTTATCGTCAGTCCAGCAGTCGAGCTAAGTCGCCCAGGTTTCTTTCAAGGAGCTTGTGCAACTTTAATGTTTTAAATAATTTTTTTGGTGACAAGCATAATATCATGATGCGTATGATAGGATATATCACATAATGATAAGTAAGAGATCATAAATGGTTTTGATAGAAAGAAAAGGACTTAAAATCATGATAACCATTGTTATACTACTCCATACTCATTGCTTTACATTTTGGACAAGATGTGAGTCAAACATTAGGGAACATAAACTAGCAATAACTTTTACAATATTTAGTTTGAAAAGGTAAAACTTATATGTCCACATTCATCTTGCAGCCTACTTTTATAAAAGTAATTGTATTTTTAATTTTTCTTATATATTTCAATAAAAATGATGGATAAAGTTAGGTCATGGAGAGCGTGTCCTTGTCTAAAACGTCAACTAATATGAGTATGGAGGGAGTACAACAAGAAGCATCAACATGATATCAAATAGTAGCCACCACAACATGATCAAATAATAAGCATAAGTGTTTAGCCTACAAGCATCCATCACATAGTAGTTCTTGTTCACCACACATAGTTCAGCACAATATATAGAGTTATTACAGGACATAATATAGGTACCAATTGCAATAAACATAAGCCTAACATCTATTACTCATCATCGTCATCGGACTCGCTGCTGTAGTCAACAATGTTGGTCGTCGCCCGCTTTCCATGAGGATCAGAAGATGGACCGGCTTCTTCAGCACCAGCAGCAGCACACGCCTCAGCATACTCCTCGAAAGGATCACGAAATTCACGAAGCGGAGATGGAGGCTCTATGTTGTACTGCTGCTCCAAGCGGGCCAAACGACGATCATCCCTCTCAGCCTTGTAACAAAGGAACTCATGCAGCTTTCGGAGGGCAAACTTGATGGCCCCACCACCACGGGATGGAGAGGAGCGGGGGGGAGAGGAGGTACCGCCAGTAGCAGGAGCATTGCCTCCAGCAGGATCAGCACCACCAGTAGGAAGAGGAGGGGGACCACCAGGAGCACCTAAGTGCCGCACACTATAAAGAGAATGAGGGCAATCATGATAGAAGCAATGTCCCACGACCTGCTCAATGATGTGCATGATATATGGAGCATATGGGAGGGACTTGTGCGGGTTCACTGAAGCCTCTTCAATCTTAGTCCACATGAAGTCCGAGATAGAGAAGCGCCCACCATTAACACCAAAACGAACAAGAATCTTAGGGGCATCATGATGAATCCGAATAGAATCTCCAATCTTGGGATCAATTGACCATCGGATCAAGTTGTTGAGCACATAGAAGTAAGGCTTCATCGGAGCGGTGGTACAATCAGCCAGGATAGCCGGGAAGATATATCTCGGCCAGCCAGCCCAAATCGTCCCCGAGGAACTGAATGCAGGGTACAGAGAGAAACTTAGACTAGGAGCAAAGACGGTCCTCATGGTTGAAGCCAAGAAGACGCGAGAGAAGGTCGTGTAGTCACAAAATGAAAGTGCTCCCCGGCTGTCATCCAATGTAAGACCTTCTCCGCAGAATCAATCCATAAAGTAGCCCAGAACTGACAAATGATCTCCTCATTCCATGAGTGCTGAAAAGTCATAAGGCTGAGAAGCCTCCAACCATCAAGATCTGAAAGAAGCCGAGTCATCTCAGGGTGATCGTGTGCTCTGAGAGAAGAAAGCAAGAGACACTTGTGTTGAAAGATGGGTGCCTTCGAACCACTGCGACCCAGCTTGTAGAGAACGGTGAAGTAGTAATCAAATTGGAAACGTGACCAAAAGCGCTCTTCAACACTGGGATCTCTCACAAACTTATACGGATTCTCAGAGCGTTGAATCTTCAAGTCTTCCACCCTCTTGTTGTAATCCACGTACAAAGGAATAGAATAAGCACCGTTGTTCCGTGGATTCCTCATCTGTGTACCGAACTGAGAATGTTGGGTGAGGATGCGATTCACTGTAGAAACACCAATCCGCAGGGGCGAGGTACTCCCAAAGCGAGGATCAATTGCACGACCATGCACATCATCTGTAGAGGGTCAGCTCATTCCCTTCAACAACTGAGCTGTGAAGACGAGGACGACAAGGACGACACATAGAGTTGTAGGGGGGACGCACGCCAGTCTCCCTATCACCACCAGCCCTGGAGCTCCCACGGCCACTACCACGAGCAGCAGCACGGCCACGAACAGACCGGTCAGCAGTACTGTCACCACCTTTGTCACTGGGACGGGCAGCTCGGGGGGTTCTTCCGCTTCGGACCTGTCTTCCGCATCCTACAACACAAACAAGGGCGAAATCAAGGTTTTAGATATGGTACAACACAAACAAAGAGGAATCATAATCTTTACCACTAAAAAGAGGTTACATTTTGGACACAAAACTAATTTTACATGGTAAGTTGGCCATTCATTTAATTATGTTGCAATCTGAATTTTATTATCAATTACTCAATTTTACATGTATGGACAGTAATCCAAAAAAAATTCAATTTACCCTTGAAGCTAAACGGTGGTTGAATCATGGAACCAGCTCTCCGAATCTTAGGAAATTGGCAATAAGAATTTTGGGCCTGACATGTAGTTCCTCAGGCTGTGAGAGGAGTTGGAGTGATTTCGAACAAGTAAGAATCATCTAGTTTCTTGTATTTAGTTGTCTACTGCAGTAGTACTAGTATAGTTCGTAACATGGATATTTATTTTTGATTTATTGTGATTCCAATTGGCTGCACAGGTTCACTCAAAGAAAAGGAACAGATTGCTTCATTACAGGATCCTAAACCTCGTGTATGCGTAGAATTTAACTCAGGCTGAAGCATAAAAGAGAGAAATAAGGCCATTTCCTACTTATCACTTGCTACTGATTTGGAATTTAACTCCAGGCTGAAGCATAAAAGAGAGAATAAGGCCATAAAAGAGACTTTAACCCAGCTATTTAAAACTTTGATTGTTGGTCCATTAATACCAGAAAGAATGAGTGTATTACCTGCAGCAGCAAAAAGGAGGGAATCTAGAAAATATGAACTTCAATATCAGAAGGGCAGTAAAAAACAAGAAAAAGAGATGTCTAGGGACAGAGGAGAGATCTGATTGGGAGGCTCACTTTCCTCTTGCTAGTGTTAAGGCTTTGGAGAGATTACCTAGTGATCATAATCCTCTCCTTTTAGATGCTAGAGAAAATGCTAGGTATGGGAAGAAGAAGTTTAGGTTTAAGAAGTGGTGGCTAGAAAAAGGATCGTTTACCAAAATAGTAGAAAAAGCATGGAATGATTCTGCTAGCATCCCAGTTTATTTGCTGTCCTTCAGAGTGTTATCCAAAGTGGGCCATTAAACTCATTAATTCTCAAATGGCAAATTACTTATGGAATGATTCTGCTGATAGTCATAAGTTTCACCTAGCTAATTGGGAAATGATTACTATGTGTAAAGAACATGGGGTGGGCATACCCGACTTGAGAGATCTAAACATTAGCTTATGAGAGTTCATCGATAAAGAGATACAAAACAGATAAAGGTAAGCTCTGGAAAGAGCTCCTAGAGTTTAAATATGCTACTGAAAAACCAAACATCTTCTCCACAAATTCTAAAGAGGCATCGAGTTTCTTTAAAGGTTTTATGTGGGCAGCACAAGCAGTTAGAATTAATAGGGTATAGATGGAAAGTGGGAGATGGAAAGAAAATCCGGTTTTGGGAGGATAACTGGTTAGGATCATCGAGTTTAGCTATACAATTTTGGCCTCTCTATAGAATTGTTAATGAAAAAGGTAAGACAATTGCAGAGGTGTTGGATGGGGTTAATCTAAAATGCACCTTCAGGAGATGTGTATCTGAAAAGTTGTATTCAGATTGGCTTGAAGTGGTAGAGTTAGTAAATACTATAGAGTTAAAGGAAGAAGAAGATGAGATGATCTGGCAATTTACTTCTTCTAGAGTGTATTCTTCACAGTCCCTATACAAAGTAATTAATTTTAGAGGAATTGTGCCTGTACATGTTTCAGCTGTTTGGAAAGTTAAAATTCCACCAAGAGTTCATTACTTTCTGTGGCTGCTTATGCATAATAGGGTATTAACTAGAGATAATCGGCAAAGAGAAAAAGTATTGAAGATGATAGCTGTCTCTTTTTTGTGCGAAAAGGGAGTCGATTCAGCATGTGTTATTTGATTGTGTGATTGCTAAGCAGTGTTGGGAAGTGGTGTCAAAAGCTTTGAATTGTAAAATAGGTTTGGACATGTTTGATATAGGTAAATTCTGGTTGTGCAATAAGAAGTTTGGTGTAATAAATATGGTTAGTTGTGCAGTCCTGTGGTCTATTTGGAAACTAAGAAATGATTTACACTTTCAGAATACTAGGTGGAGAAGCATGGAAATGCTTATCTTCGAGGATTATTGGGATGGTACAGAACTGGATAGTTACGTGTCTAGGAAAACAACAAGATGCTCGAAAGAGAGCATAAGGGAAGCTGCAAATTTGAAACCGGGATGATATTCGGATGCCGGACATTACTCAAGGAGGCGCTTGAAGCTTGGCGTAAGGATGGTGTCGGTTAACGAGAAGAATACAAGATCGATCAGCCTAAAGCACAATACTGGTGGCGTTCACTGGAGTTGACAATGGAAGAATAAAGACAAGCTGTAGTCAATGTAATAGGTTGAGGAGAGTGCCGTTGTGCTGGGTGTTATGTTTGAAAATTTTAGTCCTGGTGGACATGTTGGTGCCGTTTGGTGTCTGTATCTGTGCTGTGAACTGAGAATCTTTGGTCTTTTAATCAATTGAAAGGTCGGGGCTTGGCCCTTGAACTCTAAAAAAATATGCTGAATGAACTTAAACTGTGCAAACTGTTTGGTACGTTCGGAGGATTACAAATTTCTCAACTCATATGTTGCTATGCTCCAGCAAGGCATCAACTTGAGTCTGTAAACCTCAAGAAATTCTATTTTGAGAAGCTTTAAAATGCCCTAAAGATGCTAGCATATAGAATCAGGAAACCCATGTATCTGTCTATGCTTCACTTTTGAAGTTATGATTCTATTTTGTAAAGAGATCTTGTTGTGTTTCTAAATTGCCATGTATCATAAGTTTCTATTGCCATGATTATAATTTTTTTAAAAAGAAATATCAATTTTTCCATATTTCTCCCTATTTTGTCGGTTTGAGTTCTCTCAAAACTTGTAGCGTAAGTCTCTATTGCCATGTATCCATAGCTAGGTGTCACCCGTATGTGTGAATTGCTAATAAAAACACTTAGCACAACCAGTTGCAAACAGCCGGTACCACCGGTGGCACAGTAGGGCGGCAATCGCCCAAATACACCAAAATCGATCGCACAACTCACACATAAAGCATTCTACCAGCAACAATACTCTAAGGTAATGTATCATGTGCAAGGAAAAGGCCTAGAACGAAGTACATTGAAAGATCGGGGAAGAACTCCATTGTACCTCGGTGGTTGAAGGGTAGAGGCAGAATCCTAGCGCTACGATGCGTCCCGGCGAGCCCCAACACCGGCCACGAGTTCTTCTTGGCCGGGGGAAGGTTGACCTCAAAGATTGTGGCCAAGGGTTGGAGGAGGAGAGAGATCGGGGAGGGGGAAGGTGAGCGGCGGCGGCGGCGGCGGTGGTACTTGCAACCGTCGGGTATGGTGGAGTGGTGGGGGAGAGTGAGGACAAAGCCGATGCGAGTGGATAAAATGTGGGCCATGTTTTTGGGCCCCTTTGCCGAGAGCTGACGGCCCACCCTCGGCAAACGGTGACGGTGGGCAACGGGCCAACGGTCTGCGCGCTTTGCCGAGAGCTGCGCTCGGCAAAGGCCAAATTCGCTGAGTGCTCCACTTTTCCGAGTTTCTTACGCTCGGCAAAGAAAAGTTTCGCTGAGAACTTCTTACGCCGACCGTTTACTCTCAGTGAACCTGTTTTTTGCCGAGCGCCCGCTATTTAGCCGTCGGCAAAGTACCATGCACTCCGGAAACAAGCCTTTTCCCGTTGTGAACCCTGCCGAGGCTGTTCGTGTTCGATCAAAGGAACGAAAAGGAGTCGCCTCTCGCTCTCGCTTTCGCGTGATGACTATTAGTAGAAGCACTAGAGGATCGAGGAAAAAGGATCCGAGAAGCGAGTGAAATTAGTAGCATTCCTATCAGCTAGGGTCCTCATCAGATCTCAGGCGACGACGTACGAAGTCCTCGACTCCTGGTAATCGCCTCCGTGGCCCGTGTCTTTTTCTGCACATGTACAGGCAGTCGTCGCGCGGCCGTGGTCGTCGTCCTCGTCCGTCCGTGGACGACGTGCTCGATTGACGGGTGGCCGGCGGTGCTGGACTGCTAGCTGGTGCCCGCCCTGCCTACTCCTGACGTCATCGGATCGGAGGTGCTTCTGCGTTGCTGCCAGCTCCGATCCGATGCATGCATCTCGCCGATGTCGACACACTACTACAGAACAGGCCTTTGGTCCCTTCGTCAAAATGAACAATAGTCTCGAGCCAATCAGCATCCGGAACAAAAACATCTTTAGTCCCGGTTGGTGACACCAACCGGGACTAAAAGTCCTATGCCCAACGGCTATGGTGTCGATATTCTGCGAAGGGATCTTTAGTCCCGGTTCCAGTCACCAACCGGGACTAAAGCCAAACCTTTAGTCCCGGTTGGGGGACTAAAGCCAAACCTTTAGTCCCGGTTGGTGTCACCAACCGGGATTAAAAGGTTTTGTCCTGGTCCGTCTCACCGACCGGGACTAAATGGTGGACTTTAGTCCTGGTTGGTGATTGGAACCGGGATTAAATGTCCTTCCCCATATTTGAACTCTTCTTCTTCCCCTGGCCAAGCCCGAGCTTCACTCTTTTGCTGTGTTCTTCATTTGTCCTTGCTTGTTCTTGCTCTTATCTCCGGCTATTGATTTATTTCATTATTTCTACGCCGTCATTGACTTGTTAAGAGGTCACTAGCTTCATCTTCTCAACATTTAGCAGCGGCATATGTCATTTTCTAGTGTTATATATGTTGTTTTTTATTTTATGAATTCTACGCTATTTTAAACTTCAATCACTTGATCGTTTGAATATTTGAATGATAGCAACTACAATTAGTACCCTAAAAATTAACTTTTCATTACTATTATATCTACCACATTTAATGGTAGGGTTTTTTATTTTAATTAGTTTAAAAAAAATTAGAAGCTTATAATACTTTAATTTGTAATTTGTGACCGGGTTAATTAGTTAATTATAACTAGTATGCGTACCATATTTTATGATTAGTTAGAAAAATAGAGAACTTTTGTGTTTTTTTAATTTTGCTTGTTTAGAAAAATTAGAAGAGAATTTTAGGTTATTTGTTACTTTAATTTCTGTATAAAAAATTAGAAACTTATAATACTTTAATTTGTAATTTGTGACCGGGTTAATTAGTTAATTATAACTAGTATGCATACCACATTTCATGATTAGTTAGAAAAATAGAGAACTTTTGTGTTTTTTTAATTTTGCTTGTTTAGAAAAATTAGAAATAGAGAATTTTAGGTTATTTGTTACTTTAATTTCTGTATAAAAAAATAGAAACTTATAATACTTTAATTTGCAATTTGTGACCGGGTTAATTAGCTAATTATAACTCATATGCATACCACATTTCATGATTAGTTAGAAAAATAGAGAACTTTTGTGTTTTTTAATTTTGCTTGTTTAGAAAAATTAGAAATAGAGAATTTTAGGTTATTTGTTACTTTAATTTCTGTATAAAAAATTAGAAACTTATAATACTTTAATTTGCAATTTGTGACCGGGTTAATTAGCTAATTATAACTAGTATGCATACCACATTTCATGATTAGTTAGAAAAATAGAGAACTTTTGTGTTTTTTAATTTTGCTTGTTTAGAAAAAATTAGAAATAGAGAATTTTAGGTTATTTGTTACTTTAATTTCTGTATAAAAAATTAGAAACTTATAATACTTTAATTTGCAATGCAGACAATGATACGTCATTGGATGTACAATGCCGATCGTCGCTCCAAAGAATTCATTGATGGTGTGCATTATTTCTTAAGAGTGGCCGAGGAAAACAAAGCGGGATGGATTCATATGTTGCTCATGTGCCTTATGTCGAATTTGAAGGAATATTCTAGCTCTAGAAGTATTCACTCACATTTGTGGAAGTCGGGTTTCATGCCAAACTATATTTGTTGGACCAAGCATGGAGA
The DNA here is from genome assembly GCA_015844335.1 of Chrysopogon serrulatus. Classification (NCBI taxonomy): domain Eukaryota; kingdom Viridiplantae; phylum Streptophyta; class Magnoliopsida; order Poales; family Poaceae; genus Chrysopogon; species Chrysopogon serrulatus. The sequence goes on along the minus strand of JADLZL010004878.1, from coordinate 57,321 downwards.
AACCGGGATAATGATGGAAGAAGGTGAAGAAGAACAATTGAAGCCCCGACGACATTATTGCTCAATACGGTGACTTCGATGATACAGCAATGGGAGAAGCTGAAGAAGAGGCAGGTGTAGAAGGCACACCTGCTGAAGATAATGCTCTTGGTGATGTCGTTCGTGATGCACAGAAAGATTGTGAAAGTGAAAAAGAGAAGGCAAAGTTTGACCATATGTTAGAAGATCACAAGAAATTACTATACCCATCCGACCAAAGATGGACAAAAAAAATTGGGTACAACACTGGAGTTGTTAAAATGGACAGCACAGAATGGTGTATCCGATAAGGCATTTGGGCAATTACTAAAGATCAAAAAAAAGATGCTTCCGAAGCCTAACGAATTGCCCACTACTACGTATGAAGCAAAACAGGTTGTCTGCCCTTTGGGATTAGAAATCCAGAAGATACATGCATGTCCTAACGACTGCATCGTGTACCGTGGCAAGGACAACGAGAATTTGGATGAATGCCCCGTATGTAAAGCATCGCGATATAAGATCAGGCGAGATGACCCTAGCGATGTTGAGGGGGAAGAACGTTCTAGGAAGAAAATTCCTGCCAAGGTTATGTGGTATGCTCCTATAATACCACGCCTGAAACGTCTTTTTAGAAACAAGGACCATGCAAAGTTGTTGCGGTGGCACAAAGAAGACCGTAAGGTTGACAACATGTTGAGACACCCTGCTGATGGGTCCCAGTGGAGAGCAATTGACAGGGAATTTCTGGAGTTTGCAAAAGACGCAAGAAACTTAAGGTTCGCCTTAAGTACGGATGGTATGAATCCTTACGGAGAGCAGAACAGTAGTCATAGCACTTGGCCTGTTACTCTATGTATCTACAACCTTCCTCCATGGTTATGCATGAAGCGGAAGTTTATTATGATGCCAGTGCTCATCCAAGGCCCAAAGCAACCCGGCAACGACATCGATGTCTATCTGAGGCCATTAGTTGAGGAACTCCTACTTTTATGGAGCCAAACAGGTGTCCGTGTGTGGAATGAGTATAAACAGGAACACTTCGACCTGCGAGCATTGTTGTTCGTGATAATCAATGACTGGCCAGCACTAAGTAATCTTTTAGGTCAGACAAACAAGGGATATAATGTATGCACACACTGTTTTGATGACCTTGACAGTATATATTTGAAAAAATATAGAAAGGTCATGTATCTTGGGTATTGTCGATTTCTTTCTATGAATCACCCACTTAGAAAGAAGCAAGCATTTTAAAGGTAATCCAGACCACCGGTGCAAACCTCACAACAGAACCGGAGAAGATGTATTTGAGATGGTCAAAGATGTGAAAGTAGCCTTTGGTAAGGGACAGGGCAGCGAACCTGTTCCGAAAGACGCAGCGGGTCACACACCCATGTGGAAGAAGAAATCAATATTTTGGGAGCTACCATATTAGCAAGTCCTAGAGGTCCGCAACGCGATCGATGTCATGCACCTAACAAAAAATGTTTGTGTCAACCTTTTAGGATTCATGGGAGTGTATGGGAAGCCTAAAGATTCACTTGAAGTACGACAGGACTTGCAGCGTATGAAAGAACGAGACAACCTTCATCCAGAGAAGACAGATGATGAACGCCATCACTTAAGACCTGCTAGCTACACTTTGAGCAATGAAGAGAAAGAAATCATGTTTGAATGCTTAAGCAGTATTAAGGTCCCATCTGGTTTCTCCTCCAATATAAAGGGTATAATTAATGTGCAAGAGAAGATAGAGTTGTCAGAGGTTTCAGCAATGTGCAGCTTGAGATAGAAGGAGGTAATGGAAAGAAGACTCTAGGAGAAGCAGAGAAGACATTCATTTGTTGGCGCAAGCGCTACATCATTATTCCTGTGGCATCACCTAGTAATCTACCACCACCTCCTCGTCATCAACCTAACCCTAGGTGTGGATGAAAGCAGAGAATACATTTATTCACTAACTTTATTTTGCATTGCCTTAGTTAGCGGTTTACTCATATACCTCATTGGTTTCACAGGTGGTCACCAACATGCCATAGTGCTGCGGGTGATGACGAGACAGTGCAAGACACGGCTGCATCCCCTCGGGCTCCAACGCCACCACCTCGGGCTCCAACGCCGCCACCGGCCATCCTATCGCCTCCACCTCGGGCTCCATCGCCAAAACCGGCCGCCCCATCGCCTCCACGCTTGGCTCCAGCGCCAAAACCAGTGGACCCACCCCTAAAGAAGAGGCCGGCCACACAATCAAAGAAGAAAGCCTCGAGAAAAGAAACAAACTATTATTCCTCAGAAGCTGTCCTATGAGAAGACTGTCGCAGAACTAGATGCTTCGGTAAAGTCAGATGTGGACAGTTTCTTCAAGAAACTAAAGGCTGAAAGAGAATCAAAGCGAAACCCTGAGAAGCCATACCTCTTACTACGGCCCGAGAAGATCCACGGCAAAGAGTGGAGGCTCAACAAAAAAAAGAGGCGTGAGGCTCATAAAGAATCATCATCACTATCGGATTATGATCGCACTCTTAGCAAATCTATAGAAGAAGACAAGAAGAAAGAGAAAAGAGCACGGAAGGGTGTCGCATAGCTCGGGGAACAATCAAAGCAATCAGTGCCCCCGCTAGTAATTGGGAAATATGGTTCAAACATTGACGTGCTAGACCAGATACTTGCAGATTTGAGTTATGATCAACTTGATTAATTTTTTGTGGAAACGGTCTTAGCTTGGCCCAAATGCTCAGTGGGGCATCAATTGAAAGTGCTCTAGAAATTGATCATTGGCAGAAGGAATATGCATATGGCAAGAGTCTATACAACCCTGCGGCTCTCAACAAACTTGGTACGCAAATGTACTTGCTAAACCAGTGGTACATCGCAGCGTGTGGCAGAAAAGCGGATGACTATATTTGCGTTCGAATTAGAGACTATCATTACTTCCATGGTGATGATATTATTTATGTTCAATTTAATGAGTTACACCAACTATGCCACATGGACGCTCTGGACAAATCTCTAGTCAGTTGCTTCTGTCTATAAGTGATTCTTTCTTTTAATAATGTCACTGTAACATATCATGTATATGTATAACTAATTACTGAAACCCGCTATACATATGCGAGAGACATGATGAGGGACCTCGAGTTAGAAACGACAAGGAGATTGATTTTGTTGATCCATATATCATATTCAAAGACCCAAAGACCCCCTATGTTTTATGGAGAATTCAAACGGAGAGAAATCTACGGAGGTTCTTGGTCAACCAAAAGGACAAAAGATATATACTCTTTCCCTATAATTTTAAGTGAGTGTTGTTATCGTGTGTACATTCTATTTAACTAATTAATCAAATCAGTATGAAGATATATAAATATGTTGACTATACATAAATGCAGGTTTCATTGGATACGATTGTGATTGATCTCGGCAAAAGTCATTTGGTAATCTATGACTCGTTGAGAAAACCATAGAAAGATTACCAAGATGTGATAGATATTATCCAAGGGTAACTTCGATCTCTAAATATTAATTTCTGCTCTTTAACTCAGCAATAGTTAATTAATAATAATCATTTTATTGCTAGGGTTTGGGCTTGGTTCGTGCAGAAACACCGTCCGGATTTGAAAGCGCCACTTTCGAATCCTATCCTACTTCGATGGGTTCTCGGCGGCCACTTACCGGGCAACAATTTGTGTGGCTACTATGTTTTGCGAGTTTTTGACGGTCTATGCCAAAAGAACTAATCTAGAGCACCTAAAAGCATGTAACATATATATATAATAAGTCCATTTCATTTATTTGTTGCTGTTTAGTAAATCTTATGTAAATTAATACTTTTTTCTTTAATGTCTATTAAAGGAGACGCGTGGTTGAAGGAACAAGTGTTGGATAAGGTCCGCCTCAAAGGAATTCAAGAGACAATCGCAGAATTTCTTAACGACCATGTCCTGAAGCCTGGCGCCGAGTGCTACTTCAACCCTGACGAACCAATGAAACCAAACCAAGATGAACATTTGTACGATATTTGAGTGGCGGAGAACAATTGTGTTGTAAATACTTTAACCGTGATGCATGTGTGTAAATATTATATTATGGACCTATACACATGTATAATATATATAGTGTTTTATAGTATATTTATATGTAATGCTCTAAATTATATAAATTATAGGTGCACGTATACATAAACTAGCAGCGAACAATACGTATTCGGAAATAATAATATAATTGTAAACCCTAAATAAAAAATTAAAAGAAAAGAAAAGTAAAAAAGAAAAAACACTTTTAGCCCCGGTTGGTAACACCAACCGGGACTAAAAGTAGCGGCTAGGTGGCACAGGCATCGGCGCACTTTTTAGTCCCGTTGGTGTTACCAACCGGGACTAAAGGTGGACCTTTAGACCTTTAGTCCCGGGCGCCGGAGCCGGGACTAAAGGTGGGATATTTAGTCCCGAATCCTTAGTTCCGGCTCCGGAGCCGGGACTAAAGGCCCTTACGGCCCGGAGTTAAAGCCGTGTCCTGCAGTAGTGACAGGTGGCCGGCCGGCCGGGAGGCCAAGTACACGGCCGTCAGGCGCGGTCTCGGCTCCTGCCAGCCGCTGCACAAGTGACAGGATCGAGTGCTGTGCCATGGAAGTTTTCTGTATCGACCGATCGTGGGCTAGTCGTTGTGGGCGTGTTCTCTTTCCTGCCACGGATTCACCGTGCAAAAAAACAGGACAGGTTCACGCAATTCGGCGATTGTCCCCTGCGTTGGGGCAGTCGTCGGTCGTCAGCGCACCTGAGAGGTCCTCAGTTAGTCGTCTGTGTTGTTGTCCTGTCGTCATGCTTGCCGTTGCCGTTGCCGACATGAACCCAGCCCGGAGGTCAGTCATTCTCCGGGACAATTTCATCTGACTTTCACTTTCCACATATTAATTTATGACGTGCAGACGACGTCTGAGTTCCCCTGTGTGTTTCCTGTTCACTAGTATAAAAATAGTTTTACCAACCACATTTGCCATCGGTATTAAACCTTTCTGGTGATGATTTCACTAATGATTTGTTATACAAACTCTTCGTAAAAACCACTCATTTTCCACTACCAAATGGGTGGGCTTCTCCTAATGTTTTCAAGTAGTCAGAGCATCTCAAAGAGTTGCCAAAATTCACTTGGTAAATCTTATGATTTGGCAACTCTCTAAAGTATTTGGCAAGTGAAAAAAAAAGTTCATCTCCAATAGTTTGGTATAATTCACTTGCCGAACCCAAATCAAACTTACATCAGAAACCCTGAGACAGAAACAAAATTATGTTTATGCCCTCTCACCTCTTGAAAACTTACATAAAAAACTCTGAGACATAAACAAAATTATTTTTATACCCTTCCACCTCTTCTAATATGGTACGGATGCGCGCGTGGAGTCGAGCGCACATATATACGCGCGCGGAGGCTCTTTTTTTCAACTTGGGATAAATAGCAACCTGGGATAGGGAATTGTTGGGGAAGATTTTTCTGCTTTTACCAAAAAATTAAGAATAACAACCTAAGATGGGGAACTGTTAGAGATGCTCTAATAAAACACTACAACTAGCCCTAGCACATGGAAATTCTCACTAGGAGATATTTAGTAGGGAAAGTTTATACTAAATTTTGAATACCAAAACACTAGGAGAAACCCACCTCACTAGGAAAATTAGAAAAATTTGGTTTTGTTTCATTGGCGGTTCATCGTATGGACGGTCGGCGAGAAACAGATACAGAACCATTTTCACCAACGATTCGTACAAATGTCGGTGAAAACATGTACCTCTCTCTATTGCGTGTGCTTCTTAGAAATAAGGCACCAACTGGTATGACACCACCATATATATTAGTTTGTTTCTGGAAATACTTGTCATCAACAAGTGGAGCTAGAATATAATTAAGTCTTATTGGGCTATACCGGTGAGATGAAATTAAATCTTGATGCGGTGCAAGTGAAAAGAATGATTTAGATTCATGAGGTGGAGGAATGAGATTGAAAGCATATCACAATGCTAGCATAAAAAAAATAGATAAATAAATGGTTTGTTTCAAAGTCAGTATTTTAAAGGAGACAGATCCGGTTTGATTCAAAGCCAGGATTTTAATTAATGGATACAAAGTTCTACTATTCAATTCGATTCGAGGTTCAAATTATTTGTAAAAGGAAAATTACAATTCACCATACTATAGCTGAACTTTTACTTATTATATATATAAGCATAAGCAATTACACATATGAAATTACAACATTCAGTATAAAGGTATACACATCTTTTGGAAATATGGAAAACCATACACCACCTTTTGATTTTAAACATTTTCCTATACTTCTCCCCCTTCATATTTGCTAGTGACGCTTCAATAGTGTGCATGCTTTGAGCAATTCACAATAGGATGATGATCTTGAGAGTTTATCTTATTTTCAACGGTCTTTAATTATTTGATCACAGCAGCTACCAAAGAGCATGCTTTTAATACCACGCGCTAGTCTTTTCTAGCAATATTTCATGTTTTCTTAAGAAGCTGGATGTGAAAGCCGTCCGGAAATCCCAGCCCGGGATAACGCATGATCCTCCCTTTGCTGAGGGCTCTCCATCTTTATTAAAGAAAACACATATGGTATTTATTAGCACCGTTAAACAGTTTGAGTCTTTCTTACGTCATCATCTGTATGGTCATATGTATATTCATATTTTTTTACCTGTAATTGGTGACCAAGCAGTGGAGGAACATAGCCATTTGCAGCTTCGCAAAGTCAGCACCAACACATAACCGCAAACCACCTCCAAAGGCCACAAAATCCTTAGAGCCACCAACTGGTTCAGGAATATCCTGTAACATGTAAACATACATGTCATCAAAACAGCACTTTGCACTGAGAACATAGTTATTTAGGACTTGATATTTTAAAACTATTTAGATCAATTAAGAATTGTTTCTAAGTATGGGTTTCATATACCTTCCATCTCCACGGATTGAACGCCAAGGGGTCCTCGTAAACCTTTGAATTCAGGTGAACTGCTGATGAACAGATCATGAGCTTTGATCCTTCTGGGATAGTGTACCCTGAGTGCATAAGTTCGAAGTGAGGATATATACACTGATCTATTCACAGAAAAATACCATATCCAAGTAGAAATTTTTTTATTGCACATGCTGGGAAACCAAGTGCATATACTATACATATACCCTTTATGTGTATGTCCTGGTTCGCTTGTCTGAACACCACCAGAGCGATGTTTGCGAGCCTAAGAGATTCATGTATAACCTAGATAGATGTAGAAAAAGTATTTTAGGTGCCAGACAGCCGTTGGATTCTTCCATGGACCAGAGACATATATATTTGAGAGTTTTTGTTTTTTTTTACAAGTTTATATAGCACATACATGAGATGTGAATTTCATAGACTTGTACTCCTCCCAGGTGACATCAGAGTTTGGATCCGCCCTTCTTTCCACGATTTTCTCATGCTCCTCCTGAAAACATCTCACATCATAAATATATATACAAAATCAAGGCACATCTAGCTAGCTTTGAATACTGACACAAAATAGTTGTGGCGCGCGGTAAAAATAAAGCGTTTATATATACTCACGGTCAATTCTTGCAAGGCTTTAGGATGGTCCGTGAGAAACTTGAGTATCGCGGTCAGTCCCATGGACGTTGTCTCGTGGCTTGCAAAGAGGAGCAAGAACAACAAGCTCAGCGCCATGTCCTCGTTCATTATAGGGTTGGGCTTGTTGAGCTCATCGATCACAAGATCGAAGAAATCCACGGTCTTGCCCTCGGCTGCGTTCTTGCGCTCATCGAGCTGCTGCTTGAGTACCTTCATGATGCTCTTGCGTCCCTGCATGCATTTGTAGAAGGCTGTCCCAGGGAAGTAGATCGGGAATGATATGAGCCCCTGGGTCCAGGCGTCGAAGCATTTCCACAGGCTGCCCCCCGATGCCACGTCGTCGTGGCTGATGAGCTTCTTCGCCGTGACGCCAAATATCATCTGAAATTAAAAACACGTACGCACAGATCGTGAGATCGATCGATGCAATTGCAGACAACACACGCTGTCAAAGTGCATCCTGGAGTGTTGGTCGACTAGTAGATGGCATGGCATAGCTTACCCTGGAGGTGGCCGTCCTGACCTCGACGTCCGGGCGGTGGAGCCATGACCGGAGCTCGTCGCGCGCGCTCCGCTGGACGTCATGGAGCAGCACCTGGCGGAGGGCTTCGGGCCCAAAGAGGCGGAGCACGAGGTTCTTAACGTGGCGGTGGAGCGGGCCGAGCATGGAGACCATGTTGCTAGCGCCAATGATGTGCATGAAGGAGGCGGGGTACCAGATCTGGAAGCCGCGCTCCTCCTGCTGCAGCACGCGCGCGTTCAGCTCCGGATCCATCGACACGATCATGTCCTCACCGATTATGTTCGTCCGGAAGATGGGCCCGAACCTGCGTGCAGCGACGACGTTGTCAGCCGGCAGTTATATACTTGATGCTGCTTGAGCCTCTTACCAGACATGTGTGCGCTGTTATAGATACGGGCACATACTTTCTTCTTCATTATTCTTCCTCAGGCCAGCCCCGCTCCTGCCCGCCTCAACCGCCGACGACCTTACTACATTCCTACCACCTAGCTAGACGAACCCCCCCTTCCCTAATCCCAATCCAAGAGTTTGCCAGTGAGTCATCGCCTCCGCTACCAGCACTATCCATCCGACTATCTCCCTCGGCACGCTCGGCGGTGCCGCCTCCGCCTCGCTCACCACCACCACTGAGGCCAACTGCCAACCCCAGGCTCCTCCTTAGCCCACCGACTAGGATGGTAACAAAATCTGAAATCCTAACCACCATCGTGTCCACCACCCGCTCTTGCCCCCTTCTCCCCTAGTTCCGACAACATGTGCACCGCTAAGAATTTGGGATGCCGCTGGCCCACTTGCATATAGTCATCAAAGGGCCTATGCCACCTGGTTGTAAAGAATTAAGCCGAGCAGAATATATGTACATCTACTATGTTATTACTGATTATGATTATTAAAGTTCTTGCGATCCATTAGGCAGTTCTCAATGGACAATTGTCAAGCTATATATATATAGAGCGTCGTATCGTATTTCCTTCATTAGTGCACAATTTTATTTCACGATTTTATTGGTTGTCCAAAAGCATTTAATGTTTTCGCCATGATGTTGAGATCGAAATGCTTGGAGGTGAATCGAATTAATTACTTCCACTGGAGTTTTTATCTCCAGTTGAATCACGTTTCAGTGTTTCACCCTGGTCAAACTCAAGCCTTCTCTCTTATCGTAAATTTCGTACGGTGTCCTGGTGACATGTTTTCAGTGAGAATAAACTCCAATAAAATTTTAATTCACAAAACTCCAGCAAAACTTACACTTAAAATGGCACACACAAAGTACGTTTGCGCATATAATAAATACAATAGATAATACTACTCTATTCGTTTCAAATTATAAGTCGCTTTGATTTTTTAGTACATTTATTTTACTATGTATCTAGATATAATAATGCATCTACATACATAGCAAAATGTATAAAAAAAAATTAAAATGATTTATAATTTGAAACGGAGGGAGTAATAGATATGTGGTATACATGGTAGTAGTAAAGTAAATAAATACCTCTCCAACCGTCGCTTGAAGAAGGGCACTAGCTCAAGAGTTGGGGACGTCGCGAAGAACTCGAGCGTCTCGCCGAGGAGCGGCAGGCCCCTCGACCCCGGCGGCAGCATCATCCCTTCTTCTCCACCCGTCGTCCGGCTGTCCATCCATTTCAGGGCCAGACGGACAAGCAAGATAGCTACCAGAGTCACCGACAGAGCAGCCAAGTAATGCATCGACATTGCTAACAATAATGTGCACTGCTATGCTACTCTCGGCTACCTTTGTTGTTTACGGATGCAATCATATGGTCGGCTATATACAGCAGCAAAAAGCAGCAGTAGCTTTCAGTAGTACAGTAGTATGAAGAATATATGTAGCTTTATTTGTTGTTTACCCCTAAAAAAAAGCTTTATTTGTTGCTTAAGGATACGACTAGCCAATCATATATTCTTACGTACTCCCTCAGTCCAGAAAAAAAAAACCTCCGGAGGGATTTGCTAAACTCTGTGATGGTGCCTTCAGGAATCACGATCTCTCCGGAGGTTGGGGGTTGGGGCTTCTTTATCAGGGACAGTGAAGTAGTTCGGGGACAGGGAGTCAGGGACAGGGTATGGCAAACTAGCTATTTTTTTTTTTTGGCGACGGCAAACTAGCTAGTTGGGCGTCGACAGATATATTTTATAATTAATCTAATAATATTTATTTAATATTTTTATTTATAATTAGTCAAAAAGATACTCAAACATGATACACTGTGTTAGAATTGCATTCTTTCTTGATATAGGGAGTAGGAGTAGGCCTGGTTGGATAGGCGTAGAATCATATTTTTAGAAGATGATTGGTAGGCTATATCCACTATATAAGCTCATCTCACCCATCTTACTCCTTTGATTGTTATACGTACCTTGCATCAGAGGCATGGTAAAGTTACCCACAACTTTTTCTTTACTGCCTTTCGATCCCCACGCTACCCATGCCATGCATCACGGTAACAACTGATGCGGCACCAAGTAGAATATTATATCATTAATTGTCTCATTCAGCAGAAGTGTTTGGCTGATTGATTGCTTTATCAGGTAGGTAGTGATATTGATTAATTAGAATAATGATTATGTGCATACTCGCGTTCCACGAGCTTCTGCTGAACGAGACAAGAAAGATATAATATATATTCTACTTGGTGCAGCATCAATTGTTACCGTGAAAATGCATGGGTAGCGTGGGCGTCTCTTGGAGCCTGTCCTGTCCCGAGTGGTGCAGCAACAGGCTCTAGGCCTGGCACGTGAAAACGTGAACGGATTTAATATGATTCTACACCTATCCAACCAAGTCTACTATCTAGACCTGAGGCTCACTCGAAATGATACTCCGATCCCTCAATCCAATAAAGAATGTAATTCTAGATAGTATATCATGTTTGAGTATTTTTTTTTTATCAGATACGATAGTGATATTGATTAATTAGCGTAATATGGATAAGCAAGAGAAGAGATAATTAAGAATGATTAACAACATTATTCTGTTGCCGAGTTAATCAAACTAAAGCACCCATCACCTAATCAATTTATATATAAGCCAAGTTTGGCTGTCGGTGTTTGGATAAAACTATAACATGATTTAAATTTGAGCGTCAACATGTCCCTCCTATTAGCTTGCGTGCCAAAAAATAAAAATCTACTCTTTTATCTTAAAACTTAGGATAAAAAATGAACGCATCATCGGCCATATTCATATTCATGTTCATATTTGTGCTAATAGAGCAATAAAAAATATCAGCAGTGAGTATAGTCCATATGTTTATTTTGAGCATGCTATAATAATAATAATAATAATAATAATAATAATAATAATAATAATAATAATAGTAATAATAATAATAATAATAATAATAGTAATAATAGTAATAATAATAATAATAATAATAGTAGTAATAATAATAATAATAATAATAATAATAATAGTAATAGTAATAGTAATAATAATAGTAATAATAGTAATAATAGTAATAATAGTAATAGTAATAATAATAGTAATAATAATAGTACTAATAATAGTAGTAATAATAGTAGTAATAGTAGTAGTAATAGTAGTAATAATAGTAATAATAGTAATAATAGTAATAATAGTAATAATAGTAGTAATAATAGTAATAATAATAATAATAATAATAATAATAATAATAATAATAATAATATAGCCAAAATAAAAATCTAATATCTGACGCATAACTGCTCCTTTCATTCAATGTTTCACCATTTTTATACACACAAGCATGCTAAATAAATAAATAATAGTAACTCTCAAGACACGGCCATAACATTTGACCATAATTATGTTCTCTTTGTAAAAACTGAACTAGAATGTAGAATTTCATGAAACATTCAAAAACTATATCAGAACTATAAATCATTGAATTAAATGTACCACGAGAAGTCGAGAAGCATAGAAGGTGTCCGCATTGGCAGGATGGACGATGAACTCCCATGAAGTGCTCGTCAATGACGTAGTGGCTTTCTTCCGGTGCTTACCTTAGTGTTAAATGCTACTTTTGGATCTGCTTTGGGTTAGTGACAACGAGCGTGTTCCTCTGTCTTATGATTCTAGTGTGCTATTATGAAAAACCAAAGAATAGCGAGGGAACAAAGGTAAGATCACTCTAGTTTTTTTTGCAACAGTCTTGACAGCAAATAACTACCATTTTTAACCGTCAACATAACCTAAATACACCCTGCATACTTGTACTAGAGGTCGTTCTGGGTGACCCTAGCTTTTTCACAAATGATGTCGCCGAGGCCTCTGCATGCAAGTGTTGGACGCGATTTCTCCTTGCCCTTGGGGCATATGTGCTCGCAATTAATCGTTGCACCGGTGCTTCGGTTCTGGCACAGCAGTAACATGCGCACGCGTCGAGGTAGTTTGCCATGCAAAATCAAGCCCACAATAGAAAAAAAAGTTGAGCCTAGGAATCGAACTCTAAATTATTTTATATAATTTATAATTTAATGATAAATATTTAAACAAATATAGTATTGAATATTAATTGATGTGTTTAATTATTAAATATTTATTGATAATTCATAATAATTTTATAATTCCAAAACCATTGATGAAGTAAAATGGTTATTTGTGTTATACCATTTTCATTTGAATTTCTTCACTTGATCTATTATTTTATTTAATATTATCTATTATAATTTAGTTTACTTCGATATTGGAGATTATTAAAAGTGTACTTTCATTTCACTTTAGTTAATCATGAAGTTAGTAGTAAAATTTTGTTCATATATGTCAAATTTAATAAAGTATACATTTTAAGTTGAGTTGAGTAAATAACCGAATAGAAATCCAAATTCAAGACATCTATTTCATATTCATATTTGAAAGTATCCGAATTCATATTCATATTTAATTTAAAATATGGTAAAAGGTGATATCTGAATTCAACCACGCGTATCCCATCGGTTTCCATCCTTATTCGAGAAAACGGAATCCATCCATGGTTTCACGTGCGGGGCCCAGAGGCTGTTGCTGCATGGCTCGGGAAAGGACATGGTCCAGGAGACTTGCACGCTACCCATCACGACAACAATTGATGGTGCGCTAGATAGAGCTAGTTATATTATATTAGGACAGTCCTAATGGTAGAAAATGGTAGAAACTCCACACGAATTCTATAACGATCACATCAGCAAAAAATTATCTATAAAATCATCTCACACAATGAAAGTTTCTTCCCCTAATAGATGTTCTCTTTTTTTTCTCTATCTATCCTTATTCCATCGTCTTCTTCTTCCACCTTTGCTCACTAGAGCCGCCTCCACCTTTGCTCACTAGGGAAGGGCTGCGTGCTCCACTGATTGGGCGTCATCGGAGTTTGTAGAAAGACGACCAGGACCAAGCAGAGGAGCCTCGGTTCGAGGGCCCCGGCCCACCCTCCCCCATGGATATGACCATGTCCGGAGGGAGAGCAGCAGCGTGCTCCGGCTTTTCGGCGACCGAACTTGCATGGAGGAGCCCCAGCCGGACTCAACCTCACCATGGATGGCGATGTCCCATCAAGCTCAGCGTGCGGCGAGCTGGTGTTAGTACTTGTTTCTATACTTTCTCTCCTTAATTACCATCTGGTGCCACGTCACCAAATTGTTAAGTATTCAAACTAAACTCGTTTAATCATTAATCAATGTTTTATTGGGACCCTCTTTCCTTGCCCTTATATCATTCCCTCTGACCAAATTGTTCTTCGAACTTTGTCGAAGAAGCTCGTGCAAGCCCACCCATGCACATATAATCATTCTTAATCATCTCTTCTCTTGCTTGTCCATTACAACTACCAGAAAATAGAGATTTTGTGAGAGGGACAGTTTTTTATGATAGTGGAAAACACACTATTTTTCATGAGGGTGACGGTAAATCCCACCACGAAATCTCAGTTTTATAAGAGTGCTCCAAACGCCGTCATAAAATTAGTGTTTTTCATGAGAGTACTTAAATACCCCATGAAAATGGTTATCCCACTATAAAATTGAATTTTTCATGAGAGCGAACATTTTCATGAGAGTTAAATTCCACCGCCACAAAAAATATAGGTTACTGTTTTCAGTAGAAAAACAATTGCTTATATACTAGAAATTCAAGAACATGAACATAAGTTTTCTTATTTTAATCTGTAGTGAAATTTATAACTTGTCTTTCTCTCTCATACCAACTCTAAATATGATGATTTTTTTCTTTCTATATGTTTCTAAAATCATGGTCTATTAATTCATTGCATTTTTTGTGCTCTTAATGCTTTTTTATTGCTGTTTATTGGTCATTTTATTTCTCATGCAAATGTAGAATGATCGTTGTGACAACACTTTAGGAAACTTTTCTTTCATACTTTGAAAACTTTTAACACGCAACATCCTAGATATGTGTTGTTGTGGAGGAGTTTTAGAAAATTTGGAACTTACTTGATATTTTTTATCATTTAAATGAATTTCTACGCTTTTACCAAAAGTAATTCCAAATTGAACTATGCTTACTTCCAATAGGCTCTACAAAATTTGGTTTAAAATATATTTATACTCAAACATCACTCGGTCATATATCCCATTGTTGTTGGAGGAAAAAATTGTTTGCTAGCGATAATTCATCATTCTATTTCTAAATTACCATAAAACAATTATAATAATTCTAACTTTTATCAAAAAATTCTACAATTTTGCATGTTAACATGTTTTTTATTACATTATCGTTACATAAAAAACTCAAATGAGTTAACAAGGTGGTAGTATTCATTGTTCACAAATTGATAGATCTCTCACATAGTTATGTGATAATATGAAGGATTTATCAATTGTAGATAATGTTTATTGTCGCTTCATAAGATGTAGGCCAAAACAAAAGGTCTTAGATCTCGCTGGTTTCTATAACTTTGTTTTCAATAACTTTTTCATTTAAAATCATTTACTTTCTCATAATATTGTCGAAGTTTTCATATTTTAAAATTCAAAATTTAAATTGTTGAAACAAAGTCAAATAAATAATTGACCAAAACAAAAACTATAGATCTCAAGTGTTGTTGCTACAGTAGGATACACTAAATTGTTTTAGCTCATCCAAGTTTGCAGCATTATGTAGAGGATTGGATGCTACAACAATAATACCGGACATGTCTGGTTAAGCCACGCCGACTAACGGTTACTGAAACTAGCCTTTACACCTGTTTTTCGAGAGGACCGGACGTGCCCGTGGTGACCGGATGCTTAGGACGGGACTCAACTATGCCACAACACTTTTCATGGCTGATTTTAGGTGGACTGGATGCTCCTGACCGGACTCACCTGTGCGGACCGGACGCGTCCGTTATTTTGGCCATCACTTTAACTCTGGACTCCAATTTTAATGATCCTGGATATTTTTGGAAAGTTAATTAAAGCTCTACAACTTTGAGCTGGTCTCAGATCAATTTGAGTAGATCAAAAATCATGAGACAGTTTGAATTCATCCGCGGCTTGAATGGTTTTCGACTATGTTTGTGTCTTCTCGTCCAGGCTTCTACTTCTTATGTCTTGAACTTCTAACATATATATCTTTCAGGTTTTCAACATAATTACTAATGTCTTACTTGAGGTGTTGATCTTTTGGATCACCACTTGCCTAAGTCTATGTCCAACTTGCATCTATTTGAACTATACCTTATATACTAGCAAACAACATTAGTTCAAGTGGTCATGTATTATTCATCAAACACCAAAATCCAAACTATATGGCTCATGGGGTTCATTTTCCTTACACAAACTATGTTTTTCAGGACTCATGGATATGACAAGGCAGGAGGTTATACTCTGGATTTCCAAGACCTGAGAAGATGGAGGCCGATGTTCTACCAACAATTGGGATCGTTGGTGGAGCTGGTCACTCAGAAGTAGGAAGACAGGGTGAACCAGCCATTAAGAAGGCGGAATAGCCAAATTCGTCCTCAAATTATCGTCGAAAGGTCAGTTTGGTCCATAAACTTACAAGTGGTAAAACGATCATTTTAGTCCTCAAACTTGTTTTTCAGCCATGGAGCTCAATTTAATTTCCAAGTCCCCCGTTGGTTCGACGCCAGCCATGAAGCGCCATGCCCTCTCATCTCATCATCGCCCTTATGTTAAACTTGCTAGTCGGCTGAATCAATTTCTAAAAGCGATGGCGATTGATTCTTATTCCAACCGGTTGTAACTAGTTGTAACTCTTCAATATAACATCCGATGAAGATAATTTTTATTATAAAAATTGTAGATCTCGATAAGATTTACAACTTTCTAGTTTTAATATTTTTTATTTGAGGATGTTAAAATGCTTAAAAAGTTAATATAAATTTTAGCACTATAGTAATTACTTGTTGCTGCTTGTAATTTGATTTAGCTGAATCCACGTCATATATATAAATATTAAACATCATTTTGGAGTATTAAACCCAATCATTAAACTTAACTTAGCAATCACACATTATAGAAATAATAATAATAATAATATATTGTCCACATTATATTGTCCACATAATCCATGCACATGATGTCCACATTACAGCTAGCCTATTTGACAAACTGCTGCACCCTTGCAGATTTTCCTTCTTTTTTCTTTTAAAATAATAGAACATGCGGAGAGCATGCCAGCTGTTAATGTCAATCAAGTAAGGAAATTCATCTCACTGTGGTGAAGAATTGTAATTCATTCATTGAGCTTCTACGGCTCGTAGAAGTCCCGAGAAACGGTATAAATAGGGCTATAATAAGTAGGCCGTTTGCTGTTATAAGGGCTAGCTCCCTCTCTCGGCTGCAGTGACGTCCGCTTGCCCTCAGTCAATCGCCATGGACGGCGCGTCCTTGTCCCCGGCGCCGCTGCGCTTTGTCATGTTCCCGTGGCTCGGGTTCGGCCACCTGCTTCCGTACCTGGAGCTCGCCGAGCAGCTGGCGCTGCGAGGCCACTTCGTGTCCTTCGTCTCCACGCCGGGTAACATCGCCCGCCTCCCGGCGCTGCGCCCCTCCGCGGCGCCGCGCGTCGACTTCGTGGCGCTCCCCCTCCCGCGCGTCGACGGCCTCCCGGACGGCGCCGAGTCCACTAACAGCGTTCCCTACGACAAGTTTGAGCTCCTGTTCAAGGCCTTTGACGGCCTCGCCGCGCCCTTTGCGGAGTTCTTGCGCGCGTCCTGCTCTGACGGGGGCAAGAGGCCTGACTGGGTCATCCTCGACCTCCACTACGGGGCCGCCACCGCCGCCGTCGAACACAAGGTTCGTTCCACACCAACTGCAAACTGGGTCAACTTGCTTTTGGTTCCGTACACATGTGTATCTCAGATGCATCTGGGCTTGGGCTTGTTGTCATCTCATCGATCGATATCGATCACCAGGTGCCATGCGTGATGCTTCTTTGGAGCGCCGCGTCTATGGCCGCCGGCCGGGAACCGGCCGGTGCACCCCGTCACGAGTTGGAGCAGAACATGCAACGTCTTTACAAGGACGATGGCGCGTCCGGTATGTCCGCCGCCGAGCGCTTCTCCTTGACGCTCGAGAGGTGCACGTTCATGGCCTTGCGAAGCAGCCCTGAGTGGGAGCCCGAGTACTTGCCGCTGGTGGCGCCGCTATTCGGCAAGCCGGTTCTCGCCGTCGGACTGCTTCCCCCGTCACATGACGCCAACGCGAACGGGGAGCACGCCACCGTGCGGTGGCTGGACGCGCAGCCGCCGAGCTCGGTCGTGTACGTGGCGCTGGGGAGCGAGGTGCCGCTGAGCGTGGAACTGGTGCGCGAGATGGCGCTGGGGCTGGAGCTCGCCGGGACACGCTTCCTCTGGGCTCTGAGGAAGCCCAGCGCCAGCGGCGTCGTCCCCGACGACGCGGACCTCCTTCCGGCCGGGTTCCAAGAGCGGACCGGCGGCCGTGGGCTGGTGACCATGGGGTGGGTTCCTCAGGCCAGCATACTGGCACACGGCGCCGTGGGCGGCTTCTTGACGCACTGCGGGCCGAGCTCGGTCATCGAAGCACTCTTGTATGGCCGTCCTCTCATCATGCTGCCCATGTTGGGGGACCAAGGGCCCAACGCGCGTGTCATGGAGGCGAGGAAGGTGGGGTTGCAGGTGCCCAGGTCTGAGCACGACGGCTCGTTCGACCGCCATGGCGTCGCCAGCGCGGTCCGTGCCGTCATGTTAGAGGAAGAAACCAGGGGTGTCTTTGTGGCAAATGCCCTCAAGCTGCAAGGGATTGTTGCTGACAAGGAACTTCACGACAGGTACATCGACGAATTTATACAGCAACTAAGATCGTACGCCACTGCTCTGCCCCTGCAGCCTCCAGCTGAGAGTTAGCGTGCAGGGTACACGTACGTTCCACACATTAGATGATGCCTCATGCCTGGAAGATCATGTATTTTGAATAAATTTTGCTTGTTGCGGTGTTTATTTGTAATAAATAGGTTCCTTCATAGAAGAAAAGAGATACATGATCGAGATGTAGTTCTGTCCTAAGAATATTTTGTTTTGCACCTTCGTAGAGACTAGACTAGAGAGAGAGACGGCACAACGAGAGCCAAATGTGACCGTTTGGTTCTTTTGCCGGAGGACGTCCAGCCTTGCCGAGTGAGGATAGGAGAGCAGCAGTAACTGCGTTTGGTTTCTTGGCTAGCTATTTTGGTTTTTGTTCAAGTGATGCCATAGTCTGAGAGGCCGACCAGCTCTCCAGAGCGGGCGAGCTCCTCGTTTCCTGTGCTACGAGCAAAGCGAGGCAAGATAAAAGAACCAAACGTGCCCAAGTGTTTCCTTCTGAATGGATGAGGAAGGCAATGAAGAGATAAGGGGTAATTTAGTGTTTTTGTCTTTGTGTTTAGGGATTTTGATTTTTTAAATATTCCAAGTGCATCTAACGCCCATCTAAACTATGGGCAAATGGAGCTTTCATTTAAAAAACAAGGACTAAATCACAAAGTTGAAAAACCAGGATTAAATCATAGTTAGACTCCTGGATAAGGGTAAGAACATAATTTTCCCTAATTTAAATTACCTTGCAGCCGTTTTCTTAGCCTACTATTCATTTTGTGATCATGTAGGAATATACGCCCTGTTCGCTTTCGCTGAAAAGCCTAGCGGGGCATTGATTGCATGCAGAGGCTTTTTCGGGTGGTTTTAAGTTTATCTCCTGCATAACCATCCTTTAGCTAGTATAAATAAAGAGAGCTCCTCAAAAACAACACATCAGCACTTAGAGCATTATCTTCTACCGGTTTTGTATCTTATCTTTAGTAGAATTAGTTAGAGCTAGCAAATAGAATTTGGTCTATGATAGCTTAGGTTCTTAATTAATTTGAGAGGTGCTGGGAATTTTGAGATTGGGGTGACTCTTTGGATTGCTGACAAGAAACATTTGTATATCAATATCAATACTTTAGTTGCTCTCTGATGTCTTTGGAAATCCGTAACAAATTTAAGGATCGTGACATCTAAGAGGAGGGGTGAATTAGATAACTTAAAAATCTACTTATAACTATGGTCTCTAAAACAACCTAGTCAAAAAAATATGCAAGAAATAATTATCTAGATATACAACTAAGATTTTGCTAGGTATATTGCTATCTCTACTGCAAAAGAGTTATATAATCCAGGTTCTAATCCAGTCAACTAGACTATTAACTAAGCTAGGAAAGGTAAAACACACAACTAAGGTACATAAAGTAAATGCGGAAGCTAAAGGTGAAGTAGAGATACAAATTCCTATCGACGACTTCGGTATTTTTACCGAGGTGTCGAGAAGCACGCAAGCTTCCTCGTCCTTGTTGGAGCCCCTCGCAAGGAATCTTTCGCTAGGGCCAAGCTCCTGGTAGGATAACTCAGTGGATAGCTCCGGTCCTTCCCCACGCGCAAGTGGGTCTTTCGTGTGCCTTCTAGCAAGCCTCTCCTAAACCGTTCCCTGTTGTTTTCACTATCAGCTTCTGGCCTAAACTTAGAGCAAGTACAAAAGCGGTAGTCTAGTTAACCTAAGCACTTCGCAAAGCACCTACACTAATCACCATGTGAAACACTAAGCACTATGCATGTGGAGGGAACTAAAATGGTGTAGCAACACCCTTGGTATGTTTTCTGACTCCTTCACCGCTCAAATGGTGTTGACGGTGGATAGCATCAACATTTAATAGTGCAATAAACATGATAAATGGTCAATACACTTGCAAATAGAGAAGTATAGGGTTTTATCTGACAAATTCCACGAGCTTTGGTGAATTATTATTTTGCAGGGATTGTTCTAGAAAACCACGGAAAAGGGCCTAACTATTAAATGGAGTAACGAAACTTGACGCCAATGAAACCCCGCACATTGGACTCAGGAAGGATCTAGAAAACACCAGAACGAAGCGGAGCGTGGGGGCCCACATGGTGGGGCCGGCCGGCCTGAGGGATGGGGCCGGCCGGCCTCCCCCTCAAAACCATCTTCTACGCCCTTCTGGAAGCTTCCTCCACCGCCTTTGAGGGTCAATATCCACCGTACCTTAAGTCGGTTTGATCAAACGGCTGTCGTGCATCCCACCGGGCGATAAATACATGGCCAGACCCCCCCAGGGAAACCCTAATTCATTCTATCAATTCATTTGGAGAGCTAGAAGCCCTAGCTTAATTAGAGCTCTTATAATTAGAAAATAGGGAGAGAGGAGAGGAAGAAGTAGAAGAGGAGCCGGCTTGTCGGATCTTCCTCAACTTTGTACCCCTACGGAGACAGTTCATCTTCATGTTCTTCAGTTGGTAACTCTAAGTCTTCTATTTGATTAAGTTTTGTTCTTACTTTACTTTGTTTACGGGATCTTAGCTCGTATTGAGTGCTCTAGTTAGCGTACGTGACTAGAGTAGTAATCGTTAGCGTAGACGTGGTGTCTAGGCTAGGGTTTACCTGAGTTTGCGCCCAATTCTTACGGTTAGTTGTGGTAGCCTTCAGAGGTGACAGCTTTGTTGGCCTTCGTATTCCATCATGTCGGAGTTGGTGTTTCGTAGAGCTTTTGGCAGCCTTCCCCAACTACCTTCTTCCCAGTCTTATTCGAGAGTTGGAAAGGTACTGTTACTCCAAAGTAGACAAGTATCGTAAGTCTGATTCTTAGTTATCTAGATCACCTTAGATAGCCCCTCTCTACCCACCAAAAATATTTATCTTATCTATCCTTGTACGTTCTTGATTCGTTACTAGATCACTTCACGTTCCTCGTGGAAATTCGATACCTTGGAATACTCTTAGGTGAAAGCTACAGCGGTATCCGTGCGCTTGCGGATTTATCTCTTTGATTATTTTGTGTGCGTTAAATATACCAACAAGCTTTCGTGCGCCGTTGCCGGGGAATGGTAGCTATTCTGGGATCGAGCCAAGTTCGTCTGTGTATCTTTTATTTTCCTTTTTATTACCACACTTTACCCTATCATATGGATTCCATGCCTATCTTTCAATTTTCGGCTCTAAAGGGTGAGTTGTTGGAGCCTCCACCATCATCACATCCTATACTCACAGATGGCTATGAGCTTCGCCCTACTTTTATAGCCATGGTTCGGGAGCAATCCTTCTCTGGATTAGAAGACGAAAATCTATACACCCATCTTAGAGAGTTTGAGCAATTGTGTTCTTGCTTGAATATTACTGGCATGACACAAGAGACCATTAAATAGAAATTGTTTCCGTTCTCCCTTTTGGGTAGAGCGAAACAGTGGTATGCTCATACTGTAGGAGGAGTGAAAAGAAATTGGGATGAACTTCGAGACAAATTCTGTCTTGCTTTCTTTCCTCTTTCTCGGATCGCCACTCTTCGAATAGAAGTTCTTACCTTTAAACAAAAGGAGAAGGAGACATTAGGAGCAGCTTGGGCTAGGTTCTTAAGTCTTATCAATACCGGTCCAACCCTTCACTTACCAGACCACGTACTTCTTTACCACTTTCATTTTGGTCTTAATAAGAAAGCTGCTCTACATCTTGACTTATCTTCTGGAGGTTCATTCTCGCACAACACCATGAGTGAGGGAAAAGCTATACTAGAGAAAATCCTTGAAAACACCCCTTACACTGGCATCTTTGATGAATTTCCTAAAGAAGAAGAAGTCAAGCCAAGCCCCGACCAACAAGAGGAATTAGACACAACCGAATATAAAATTCTTTCAAATCCTATAGATGATATGGTTGTCAAAGAACCTCCAACTGTGGAAACACAACATAGTCTAGAAGATGATAAACTTCAACCTTCCACGTTCCCTTTTGAAATCGAGGATGGTCTTTTCGAAGATTTTGACAATGCCTCGAATTTACCAGTTCAAGTAAAGCCTTTGGCACACTCTGTGTCATATAAGGACAATGATGGCCTAAATAGTGATTCTTTCCTTATGGAACATATTAAAGGACTATCGGCCATCATGAGTCATGAGTGGTTGGTAGAAACGGAGTTATCTACTGAGGTAGCCCGAATCAATGCCCTCTCAGATGTTATCACTTGCATCCTTAAGGGAACCACCATAACGGGCTACTACAGCCCAACCGTTGGGATGAATATCATTTCAAAGATGTTAGCCGAACAACTTTTCTCCAACGAGTTCTTGATCCCATCTCATAAGCTTTTACAAATTCCTTCTAGAGTTACTCTTGAAAGTTATGGGGTCATAAGGTCTATTCCATTGCGAATACAATGTTCTGAGTATCGTCTAGATTTTCATATCTTTGACATCTCAGACACATCCATCTTGATTGGTGTACCTTTTGGGACACTCTTTTAAGAAAGACCAAATTAGGGTCTCTTAGATGTAAAACTAGAAAGTTCTCCTATCACCATCTCACTTGCACGCTCGAATAATACAATAGTAGAACCCAAGCCTGAACTAGACCCTGTTGAGAAAGTCTTAATGGCATCCTTAGAAGACATGGCCCAACCAACTCTTGATGATGAACACTTTATTCAAGAAGAGCAAGAGTTAGCAAAACCTGTCAAGTTAGATGAAATTGAGATACCATTGCAACCATCAGTTGAGCTAAAACCCCTTCCTTCTGGCTTAAAATATGTCTTTCTTAATAATAATCGAGAAACTCCTGTGATCATAAGTGACAAACTTTCTGAAAAAGAAATCCACCAATTTGTCACTGTCCTAGAAAGACATAAACCAGCCATAGGCTACTCACTTCAAGACCTCAAGGGAATTAGTCCCATTCTCTGTACTCATCGTATTCCCATCGATCCTGATTCTTCACCATCGAGGGAACAACAAAGGAGACTTAACAATGCAATGCGAGAGGTTGTTAAAAAAGAGGTCCTTAAGCTCTTACACGCTGGGATTATTTATCCCGTACCTCATAGTGAGTGGGTTAGCCCTGTCCAAGTTGTGCCAAAGAAAGGAGGAATGACGGTCGTTAGGAATGAGAAGAATGAGCTCATCCCTCAACGTACTGTTACTGGGTGGCGTATGTGTATTGACTACCGAAAACTTAATAAAGCTACAAAGAAAGATTACTTTCCGTTACCCTTCATTGATGAAATGTTGGAACGGCTTGCAAATCACTCTTTCTTTTGTTTTCTTGACGGGTATTCCGGATATCATCAAATCCCAATCCACCCAGATGACCAAAGTAAGACCACTTTCACATGCCCATATGGAACTTATGCATATCGACGAATGTCGTTCGGGCTGTGTAATGGTCCAGCTTCTTTTCAGCGATGCATGATGTCTATTTTCTCCGATATGATCGAGAAAATCATGGAGGTGTTCATGGATGACTTTACCGTCTATGGCAAAACCTTCAATGAATGTTTAGAGAATTTAGACATAGTCTTACAACGGTGTGAAGAAAAGCACTTAGTCTTGAACTGGGTGAAATACCATTTTATGGTTCAGGAAGGAATTATGCTAGGATATAAGGTGTCCGAACGTGGGATAGAAGTGGATAGAGCAAAGATTGAAGTTATTGAACAACTTCCACCTCCCACAAATGTGAGAGGCATTCACAGCTTTCTAGGCCACGTAGGGTTCTATAGGCGTTTCATCAAAAACTTTTCTCAAATCGCTAGACCCCTGACTAGCCTTCTAGCCAAAGATATACCTTTCATTTTTAACACTGAGTGCTTTGAAGCCTTTAAAATTCTTAAGAGGGCACTCATCTCAGCTCCAATTATACAACCACCTGACTGGAGTCTACCCTTTGAGATCATGTGTGATGCTAGTGACTTTGCAGTTGGTGCCGTTTTAGGACAAACCAAAGACAAGAAACATTACGCTATATCCTATGCTAGCAAAACCTTGTCTGGGCCACAGCTTAATTATGCTACCACTGAAAAAGAGATGTTGGCAGTGGTCTTTGCAATAGACAAGTTTAGATCTTACTTAGTAGGAGCCAAGGTAATAATATATACAGATCATGCCACACTTAAATACCTCCTCACTAAGAAAGATGCTAAGCCTCGATTAGTCCGATGGATTCTTCTGCTCCAAGAATTTGACATAGAAATTAGAGATAAGAAAGAAGTAGAAAATTCGGTAGCTGACCACTTATCTAGACTTCAATATAAAGACACATATGAACTACCCATTAATGACTATCTAAGGGATGACACGCTCCTAGCGGTAACGGACTCCGACCCTTGGTACGCAAATATTGTCAATTATATAGTTGCAGGTTATGTTCCACCAGGGGAAGATAAGAGAAAGCTCAAGTATGAAAGTTGTATCCACTTGTGGGACGATCCATATCTTTACAGAGTCTGTGCCGATGGATTGCTACGGAGGTGTGTCCCGACAATTGAAGGCATAAAGATCATTGAGAGATGTCATTCATCACCCTATGGAGGACATTATGGAGCATTCCGAACACATACTAAGATTTGGCAAAGCGGATTCTTTTGGCCAACGATGTATCAAGATACAAAAGAGTTTGTTAGAAGATGTCTCAGATGCCAAAAATATAGAAACATCAATACTCGGGATGCAATGCCGCTCATGAACAACCTCCAAGTAGAATTGTTTGATGTCTGGGGAATTAATTTCATGGGACCACTCCCAAAGTTAGAAGATGCATAATATATCTTGGTGGCAGTTGACTACGTGTTCAAATGGGTAGAAGCAATACCATATCGAGCTGCCGACTCCAAGCACTCTAAGAAGATGTTCAACGAAGTAATATTTCCACGATTCAGAATGGCTAGATTAGTCATAAGTGATGGAGGACCATATTTTATTGATAAGAGATTCTGACAGTTCTTGGCACAAAATGGAGTTAAACACAATGTTGCAAATCCATACCATCCCCAAACAAGCGGTCAAGCTGAAACATCAAATAAGCAAATCAAGAATATTCTACAAAAGACCGTGGATGAAATGGGCAAGAAGTGGAAATACAAACTTTCTGATGCACTATGGGCCTACCGAACTGCATACAAGACACCCATAGGCATGACACCTTATCAGCTGGTATATAGTAAAACATGCCACTTGCCTGTGGAATTAGAATTCAAAGCACACTGGGCAATCAAGAAATGAAACATGGATCTTCATCTAGCTAGCAAGAATCGACAAATGCAAATATCTGAGCTTGAAGAATAGAGAGAGAAGGCATATCACAACTCCAAGATTTACAAAGAAAGAACAAAAAGATGGCATGATAAGAGAATCAAGCACAAGGAGTTTAAGCCTAGAGACAAGGTCCTGCTGTTCAATTCAAGAGTAAAGCTTTTTGGCCATAGAAAACTTTGAAGCAAATGGGAAGGACCATTCAAGGTAGTCCAAACCTCATCACATGGTGCCATTGCAATTCAAGATGACCCAGGTAACATCTTCAAGGTAAATGGCCAACGATTGAAAATATTCCTTGAAACGAAAACATAGAAGAAATAGATATAATTGAATTTCTACAATTTAATGATCCTATCTAAGAAAAATTCAATCACCAGGACTCGGACAACTGAAACATATATGCCTAACACTTAATTTGTTCCATGAGTTTTGTGTCTATTTGAGTTTTGCAGGATTTGGAAGTTTGAGAAGAGTGAACAAGGACTAAGCAAAAATCTAGCTTGGGAGAAGGCATCCCCTAGTTATCAGGTAAGTATACCTATGCGATTATCGAGTTTATCTTATAGTCATAAAACACATGAAGGTCCACATCTGTTGAGTCTTTTGTGAGTCCATTAGTCTAAAATAAATAAAAAGATAAATAACAATTAAAACCAAATAAAGATACTTTAGCTATTTATTAAGGTATGACCATAGAGTGTGTCTAGTTTAAAAGTCAACTGAAGAACAATAAACTTTATCTTAGAAATGATGAATAGTTGCTCTGTTGTAATTCCTTTCAAGTGCCTAGTTTTCAACCTTAAATTCTCCCGAGTTTTGGATATGACTGTTTTGATATAAGAATTTACTCTGAACCTGAAACTTGTGGAGGCATATGCTTAAGCTAAGTTTAGGTGATTGAGGGATATGATATGAGAAAGTCCGAGCTGCTATTTATCTTATTCCTAACGATACTAAATTCTAGAGATTTATCTTTTGAAAACTCTAAAATCTTACATGATGCGCTCTTGTATAACAAAGTTCGAAATCCTACCAAAGCTATATATGATATACGTTTAGAATATGAAAACCTTTGTTCATTTATGGTGCTTACTTTGCATTGAGTTCAGTCAACCTTTGTCGTATATCTTATGAGAGTCTTGTCATGCTTTTAAAATCAAGATCACTTACACACTCCACCTACATATGCATTGCTCCTACTCTAGAAGTAAGCGCAATCATTTTCCACTTTCATCTAAATCCACCTTAAAAATATTTTTCTCCTACACTGGGAGGAAACAACCAAAAATATACCCCATAGGACAATCCTTTGTTTAATGCTCTAAGTTCTTATTGTTATCTCTCAAATCATTTATTGTATTTAAAGGATGCATGTGGCTATGCAAAAAGAAAAGTTATTAGAAAAAAAAGGGAGTAAAAAAATAGATAAGTGTCCAAGCAATTAAAATAATAGGTACTTAGATGTTCACCTCCCTGAAAAAAGAAAAAGAAAGAAAAGAAAAAGAAAAAAAAGAGAGAAGAATAAAGATAGCCCATGTTTTCCTGTGAAAGTTCTAAGTCCAAGAGAGAGATTTATTTCTAAAGAGCAAAAGTAGAATTAGGATTAGCCACCATATATTTACCTATCCACCATATTTTATACACATGCACATCTTGGTTTGATTGTATGACTTGACTCTCTATGGATCCATTGTTTGACTTTACAATATATGAATTGCAAGTATGTTTACCTTTATTTTAATGCCACTCCTATAAACTCCACTAGAGTCCTTAGATGTAGGAAGATATGACATCATTAATGCCTCAGTGAGATCCATAAATACCACATATATAAGAGACTTGAGGGTGTCATACAATTAAGCTCTGAGTTTTATTTTGAAAACTTGCAAAAACTCTTGGAATATTGGTTGAGTGAAGAATTTGAGACATAGTGCTTGACTTGATTGTTCTATCTTTCAATTGCTCAAGACCCATGAGGAAGTTAAAAAGCTCCATAGTTAAAGGTAAAATGGGTAAGTTTGAAAGTTAGAGCAGTTTTGTCTAATTCGAAAGAGAATTTCTGTTTGAAGGCATGTGTACTTTTGAGGTGTGAAAGCATTGTAGCAACTTCTGATCCAAGTTTATTAGTTAGGCTTTGCTAAGGGACTAGCAAAGGGTAAGCTTAGGGGAGCTTGTTGACGGTGGATAAGCGTCAACATTTAATAGTGCAATAAACATGATAAATGGTCAATACACTTGCAAATACGTAAGTATAGGGTTTTATCGACAAATTCCACGAGCTTTGGTGAATTATTATTTTGCGAGGATTGTTCCGAAAAACCACGGAAAAGGACCTAACTATCAAACGGAGTAACGAAACTTGACGCCAACGAAACCCCGTACATTGGACTCGGGGACGGATCTAGAAAACACCGTAACGAAGCGGAGCGCTGGGGCCCACATGGTGGGGCCGGCCGGCTGAGGGATGGGGCGGGCGGCCCCCCCCAAAACCATCTTCTACGTCCTTTTCCGGAAGCTTCCTCCATCGCCTTTGAGGGTCAATATCCACCGTACCTTAAGTCGGTTTGATCAAACGGCCGTCGTGCATCCCACCGGGCTATAAATACATGGCCAGACCCCCCAGGGAAACCCTAATTCATTCTATCAATTCATTTGGAGAGCTAGAAGCCCTAACTCAATTAGAGCTCTTGTAATTAGAAAATAGGGAGAGAGGAGAGGAAGAAGTAGAAGAGGAGCCGGCTTGTCGGATCTTCCTCAACTTTGTACCTCTACGGAGACAGTTCATCTTCATGTTCTTCAGTTGGTAACTCTAAGTCTTCTATTTGATTAAGTTTTGTTCTTACTTTACTTTGTTTACGGGATCTTAGCTCGTATTGAGTGCTCTAGTTAGCGTACGTGACTAGAGTAGTAATCGTTAGCGTAGATGTGGTGTCTAGGCTAGGGTTTACCTGAGTTTGCGCCCAATTCTTACGGTTAGTTGTGGTAGCCTTCAGAGGTGACAGCTTTGTTGGCCTTCGTATTTCATCACGTCGGAGTTGGTGTCTAGTAGAGCTTTTGACAGCCTTCCCCAACTACCTTCTTCCCAGTCTTATTCGAGAGTTGAAAAGGTACTGTTGCTCCAAAGTAGACAAGTATCGTAAGTCTGATTCTTAGTTATCTAGATCACCTTAGATAGCCCCTCTGTACCCACCAAAAACATTTATCTTATCTATCCTTGGACGTTCTTGATTCGTTACTAGATCACTTCGCGTTCGTCGTGGAAATTCGATACCTTGGAATACTCTTAGGTGAAAGCTACAACGGTATCCGTGCGCTTGCGGATTTATCTCTTTGATTATTCTGTGTGCGTTAAATATACCAACAAATGGTTGGTTTGAACTCATATTTATAGCCCCCGTTTCAAATAAAGTTGTTAGAGACCAATTTGCAACTTCTGTAGAGGACCGGACGCTACAACAATAGTATCGGACGCGTTTGGTTAAGCCATGTTGACTAGCCGTCGCAAAACTAGCCGTTACACCAGTTTTCTGAGAGGTCCGGATGCTTAGAACGGGACTTGACTGTGCCACAACACTATTCAGGGCTAATTTTAGGTGGACTGGATGCTCCTGACCAGACTCACCTGTGCAGATCGGACGCGTCCGCTGCTGTATTTTTAACACGTCAATTTTTCGTATTTTGGCCATCACTTTAGCTCCGAAATCCGATTTTGATGATCTTGGACATTTTAGAAAGCTAATTAAAGCTCTACAATTTTGAGCTTGTCTCATATCTGAGCTTGTCTCATATCTATTCACGTAGATCAAAAATCATGAGACAGTTTGAATTCATCCACCTCTTTGTCTCGGCTCGAATGGTTTCGACTATGTTTGTGTCTTCGCATCCGAGCTTCTACTTCTTGTATCTTGGACTTATAACATATCTTGCAGGTCTTCAACATAACTATTAATGTCTTACTTGAGGTGTTGATCTTTTAGATTACCACTTGTCTAAGTCCACCTTACATCTATTTGAAGTATACCTTGTATACTAGCAAACAACATTGATTCAAGTGGTCATGTGTTGTTCATCAAACATCAAAATCCAAACTAAATGGCTTATGGGGTCTATTTTTCTTACACAAACTATGTTCTTCAAGACTCGTGGATATGACAAGGCAGGAGGTTGTACTCTGGATTTCCAGGACCCTGAGAAGATGGTGGCCGATGTTCTACCAACAATTGGATCGTTGGTGGAGCTGGTCATTCAGAAGTAGGAAGACGGGGTGAGCCAACCATCAAGAATAAGCTGAGACAGGGAACTACTATCAAGAGCGGAGATGTTGGATAAGCATAACTTTCACCGATGCGATTCAACATGTTAATGTGTTGGAAATATATGAAAGGCTCGGTTCGTTTAAATGGCAAGACTTATGAGCTAAGCTAAAGCAGTGGTTGATAAGCTGAAAGGAACAATGGTCTTTATGCCGGATGTGTTTTCAAAATTCTGGCTGGCGCACCTAAACCTTGAGTTGAACTTTTTCTGAACACTTTATGGTAACAAAGCAGGGTAATTTTTTGTCTCATTTTTTTAAGGCTGACCCGTGATTATGATGTGGCTCCTCAAACCAGACGCCTAATTTATATACTAGTATTATTTGCTTTCGAGGAATGAGGTGACATTAAAATAAATAAAGAAACGACTAGACGATGAATTCACTCACACTGTTAATGTACATCATCGGCACATGCACGTCACAGCCTATTTGACAAACTGCTGCATCCCTGCAGATTTTTTCTTCTTTTTTCATTTTAAAATAGAACACGCGGAGAGCATGCCAGCCGTCAATGTCAATCAAGTAAGAAAATTCATTCCCACTGTCTAAGGAAAATGTAGGTATAAATAGGGCTACAATAGTATGCCGTTTGCTATTGCAATAAGGGCTAGCTCCCCTCTCTTGGCTGCAGTCGCTTCCGCTTGCCCTCGGCCAATCGCCATGGACGGTGCGTCCTCGTCCCCGGCGCCGCTGCGCTTTGTCATGTTCCCGTGGCTCGGGTTCGGTCACCTGCTCCCGTACCTGGAGCTCGCCGAGCAGCTGGCGCTGCGGGGCCACCTCGTGTCCTTCGTCTCCACGCCGGGCAACATCGCCCGCCTCCCGGCGCTGCGCCCCTGCGCGGCGCCGCGTGTCGACCTCGTGGCGCTCCCCCCTACCGCGCGTCGACGGCCTCCCAGACGGCGCCGAGTCCACTAACAACGTTCCCTACGACAAGCATGAGCTCCTGTTTAAGGCCTTCGACGGCCTCGCCGCACCCTTTGCGGAGTTCTTGCGCGCGTCCTGCTCTGACGGGGGCAAGAGGCCTGACGGGGTCATCCTCGACTTCCACTACGGGGCCGCCACCGCCGCCGTCGAACACAAGGTAGGTTCCACACCAACTGCAAACTGGATCAGCTTGCCCTTGGTTCCGTATCTCCGATGCATCTGGCTTGCGCTTGTTGTCATCATCGATATCGATCACCAGGTGCCATGCGTGATGCTTGTTTGGAGCGCCGCGTGTATGGCCGCGGGCCGGGAACCGGCCGGTGCACCCCGTTACGAGTTGGAGCAGAACATGCAACGTCTTTTCAAGGACGATGGCGCGTCCGGTATGTCCGTCGCCGAACACTGCTCCTTGACGATCGAGAGGTGCACTTTCATGGCCCTACGAAGCAGCCCTGAGTGGGAGCCCGAGTACTTGCCGCTGGTGGCGCCGCTCGTCGGCAAGCCGGTTGCCCCTGTCGGTCTGCTTCCACCGTCACACGACGCCAACGCGAACGGGGAGCACGCCACCGTGCGGTGGCTGGATGCGCAGCCGCCGAGCTCAGTCGTGTACGTGGCGCTGGGGAGCGAGGTGCCGCTGAGCGTGGAGCTGGTGCACGAGATGGCGCTGGGGCTGGAGCTCGCCGGGACACGCTTCCTCTGGGCTCTGAGGAAGCCCAACGCCAGCGGCGTCGTCCCCGACGACGCGGACGTCCTTCCGGCTGGGTTCCAAGAGCGGACCGGCGGCCGTGGGCTGGTGACCATGGGGTGGGTTCCTCAGACCAGCATACTGGCACACGGCGCCGTGGGCGGGTTCTTGACCCACTGCGGGATGAGCTCGGTCATCGAAGGGCTCTTGTATGGCCGTCCTCTCATCATGCTGCCCATGTTGGGGGATCAAGGGCCCAACGCGCGTTTCATGGAGGCGAGGAAGGTGGGGTTGCAGGTGCCCAGGTCTGAGCACGACGGCTCGTTCGACCGCTATGGCGTCGCCAGCGCGGTCCGTGCCGTCATGCTAGAGGAAGAAACCAGGGGTGTCTTTGTGGCAAATGCCCTCAAGCTGCAAGGGATTGTTGCTGACAAGGAACTTAACGACAGGTACATCGACGAATTTATACAGCAACTACGCCACTGCTCTGCCCCTGCAGCCTCCAGCTGAGACTTAGCGTGCAGGGTACACGTTCCACACATTAGATGATGCCTCATGCCTGGAAGACCATGTATTTTGAATAGGTTTTGCTTGTTGTGGTGTTTATTTGTAATAAACGGGTTCCTTCATCGAAGAAAAGAGATACATGATCGAGATGTTCTGTCCTAAGAATATTTTGTTTTCCACCTTCCTAGAGACTAGAGTAGACGAGAGAGAGAGAGAGAGAGAGAGAGAGAGAGAGAGATGATGGCAGATATTTTGTTTCCCCCGCAGATTTGGAAATTTTGCTCCAAGGACACGAGCCTCACGCACATCACCGTTGAATATAAATGGGCGTGTGCTCTTAGGGGCCAAAGTAACATATTCTGGCTAACCAAAATCACCACGGAAACAATCGTTGGCCATCTAGTTATTGATCCAATAGACGAAACACACATTTTATTTGCAACCATAGTATCTATTCGATTTTGCAACATACTTCACACAACATGAATATCACATTCAGTAATTGTTGGAGTTGTGCCACAGCTATGTGTGGGTCATCCGTAGGCTATGTAGTCAACATGTAGTTTGCAACACGAGTTTCTCATTTTATTGGTGGAGACATTTTAACCATATTTTTAGGTATCCAAGTTGGGAATTAAGAACAAGGCGCCATTGCTTATCATTCATTGAACAATATAATGAACAGCCGATCGAGACATCGAATAAACAATGCAAGAATATTCTGAAGAAAAGGAAAGGATTGTTTTAAGAAATTGAGCACACCAATATGGGCTTGTTATAGGACCACTCTCAAGACACCACCTGTTATGACACACCATATTAGTTCGTTATTATGCTTGTCATCTACAAGTCGAGCTAGAATATATAAGCCTTATTGGGCTACTAGAGAAATGAAACTAAATTTTGATGGCCCGCAAGTGAAAAGAAGCTATTCAGATTTCTGAGGTGCAGGAAATGAGATTAAAACATAACCAAATGGTCTGATTCAAAGCCAGGATTTTAATTGGAGACAAAGGTCTACCATTCAATTTGAGGTTCAAATTATTTGGATAAAGGAAAATTACAATTCACCATACCCTAGCTGAACTTTATATAAGCGTAAACAATTACACGCATTAAATTACAACATTTGGTATAAAGGTATACATCTCGAGAAATATGGAAAATCATGCTACAACGCCTTTTGATTTTAAACATTTTCCCTACTTCCCCCCTTCATATTTGGCAGTGACGCTTCAATATTGTAACTTATAGCTCATGCTTTGAGCAGCTCACAATAGGCTGATGATCTTGATATTTTGATCAAAACTTACTTATATTCAATGGTCTTTAATTATTTGAGATCACAGCTACTTCGAGCATGCTTTTAATACCACGTCCTAGTCTTTTCTGGCAATGTTTCATGTTTTCTTAAGAAGATAGATGTGAAAGCCTTCCGAAAATCGCAGCCCGGGATAAAGCATCATCGTCCCTTTGCTGAGGGCTTTCCATCTATATTCAAGAAAGCACATGGCATTATTAGCATCGTTATAAAATTTGTGACTTTCCTATGTCATCATCTATCTGTACGGTCCAGGTATATTCATGCTCTTTTACCTATAATTGGTGACCAAGCAGTGGAGGAACATAGCCATTTGTAGCTTGGCAAAGTCAGCACCAACACATAACCGTAAACCACCCCCAAAGGCCATAAAATCCTTAGAGCCACCGACTGGTTCAGGTGTATCCTGTAGCATTTAAACAAATATGTGTCATCAAAACAATACTTGTTGAGAACATAGTTTAGGACATGGTATCTTGAAACTATTTATGTCAATTAACAATTGTTTCTAAATGTGAGTTTCACATACCGTCCATCTCCAAGGATTAAACGCCAAGGGGTCCTCGTAAACCTTTGAATTCAGGTGAGCTGCAGATGGACAGATCATGATCTTTGATCCTTCTGGGATAATGTACCCTGAGTTCAATAACAAGTTTGAAGTGATGAGGATATGTACACTAGTAAAAAAAAATTTTGCTGCGCATGGTGGCAACCAAATGCACATATACATATACATACCCTTGATGTGTACGTCCTGGTTTGCTTGTCTGAACACCACTGGAGCGATGTTCGCGAGCCTAAGAGATTCATGTATAACCTATATATATGTTATGTAGAAAAGGTATATTAGGTTATGCCAAACAACCGTAGGATTCTTCCATGGACCAGAAATATATTTGAGAGTTTTAGTTTGTCTTTTTTACAATTTTATAGCACACACATACATGAGACGTGAATTTCATCTCCTGAAAACATCTCACATCAAATATATACAAAATTAATGCACAGCTAGCTTTGACTAACACAGGGTGAGTCATAGATGTGAATTTCATAGACTGTTGTGGCGATATATAAA
Source organism: Chrysopogon serrulatus (assembly GCA_015844335.1). Taxonomy (NCBI): domain Eukaryota; kingdom Viridiplantae; phylum Streptophyta; class Magnoliopsida; order Poales; family Poaceae; genus Chrysopogon; species Chrysopogon serrulatus. The sequence continues at coordinate 22,834 of JADLZL010004878.1, read as the reverse complement.
GCGTTTATACTTACGGTCAATTCTTGCAAGGCTCTAGGATTGTCCGTCAGAAACTTGAGTATCCCTGTGAGCCCCATCGACGTCGTCTCGTGGCTGGCAAAGAGGAGCAAGAACAACAAGTTCAACGCCATGTTCTCGTTCATCACAGGGTTGGGCTTGTTGAGCTCATCGATCACAAGGTCGAAGAAATCCACGGTGTCGCGCTCGGCTACGTTCCTGCGCTCATCGAGCTGCTGCTCGAGTATCTTCATGACGCTCTTGCGCCCCTGCATGCATTTATAGAAGGCTGTTCGAGGAATGCAGATCGGGAATGACATGAGCCCCTTGGTCCAGTTGTCGAAGCATTTCCACAGGCTCCCTCCTGATGCCACGTCGTCGTGGCTGATCAGCTTCTTTGCCGTGACGCCAAATATCATCTGATGCACGCACGCACAGATCGTGAGATCGATCGATGCAGATGCATGCATAAACAATATTACACGCGCGCAGCCGCAGTGGATGAGTGGAAATGCATGCTTACCCTGGAGGTGGCCGTCCTGACCTCGACGTCCGGGCGGTGGAGCCATGACCGGAGCTCGTCGCGCGCGCTCCGCTGCACGTCATGGAGCAGCACCTGGCTGAGGGCCTCGGGCCCGAAGAGGCGGAGCACGAGGTTCCTAACGTGGCGGTGGAGCGTGCCGAGCGCGGAGATCATGTTGTTGGCGCCGAGGACGCGCATGAAGGAGGAGGGGTACCAGATCTGGAAGCCGCGCTCCTCCTGCTGCAGCACGCGCGCGTTGAGCTCCGGGTCCAGCGACACGATCAGGTCCTCGCCGACTATGTTCGTCCGGAAGATCGGCCCGAACCTGCAACTCAAAGTCAAGCACACTTTAGCGTCTGCTTGATTATACTATATTAGAGGCAACAGGCAAGCAGCTCACACCGAAGCCGTCCATTTTCAGCGTCTGGACATGTCTAAAATACGAGAGACGGTTATATGTGTTCCGTCTGTATCGCATTATCTGTGACGGCCAGCAAAGTTCCGCCTGTGATTCACGTGTCTTCTTTGTTGCTTTCTGTAGTAGTGTAGGGCTCTATGTAAAGACCTCCCAAGCCTAGCTATGACACCTGGTTGTAAAGAATTAAGTTACACAAAAATATTGCTAGCTTATCTGCATATAATATTATTATTTCCATTTCCTGTGGTAATTTATGTGTTTGAATTTTAGTTTCCTTTTATGCGATTGTTACTGTATATATTTTACATTCGAATTGCAGATTTGGTTCCGAGAACAAAAAAAAAACAGCTGAACAAAATCGCAAACCCCACAAAATCTCATCTATGTTGGCACAAAGACAATTTGATAATTTAGAATGGTTTTTATAGTTAGATGAGGACAAAAATTTGATATATTATATGACAGAAGACAAATAACAAATCATAAAAGTAACAATTTACTTGTATTAGTTGTTAGTACAGTAGCCTATAGTCATCTTAAATTCAGACACTTGAAATATAAGAGAAGTATTAATGAGTTGGTTCTTGTGAGCCATTATTAGGCCAGTCTTAGTAGATAGTTTCATACTCATTTTCAATGAAGAGTTTCATTCTATAGTTTCATAGACATTTAATATTATAACTTATAAAGAGTTGGCAACCATATCAAGAGAGTTTTATCCACGTGAAACTTATTTCTTCTTGAAAGTGTTGCCTCATCATCAAAAGTGTTCATGTGGCAGCTTATTAAATATAAATAAAACTCTGATCAAAATGGCTTTAGTCGGTTCTTAGTGAAGTACTGTTTTGTTACACGATTGTCAAGAGTGTCATAACATCTATAGAGGTTTAGGTTGATAACTGCAGCAACCTCATCATCTATAGAGGTTTAGGTTGATCAAACAGGTCAAGAAAACCTCAAACCCCTGTTCCACTTATACATAGCGGCACCATAGCTCCCCGTAAGAATAGACAAGCCTTAGACCTGTGTTTTAGTGTGGGACAAACGAGAAGATTTTTTTCAACGTGCACGAAATTGCACCTCCTCTAACCAACAAATCCACCCTCGAGGGGTTCAAACTTTGGCCGATAGGGTGCGAAGTGCACAGTCAGATCAACTGGTTTAGCGTTCGCTTGCATATGAACAGAAGTACATTGCCTCCATCAAAAGAAGTCGAATTCGTCTTCGTTGCAAAAACTGGATCCTATATGTGATTGAGGTGGGAGAAAGGATATGACAAACTGATGCTCGCGACCTCACAGAGCCCACCGGATGCCACTCCTACGCCGTTTTTATCAAACTCTAAAATCTGAAAACTTCAAAAGAACTTTTGAGAAATTTGCCTTAACACTCCCTAAATTATATAAGCTGCAAATCAACGACTGGCCCCAGGCGTCCCGTCGGGCGTCTCGGGGGTGCTGCTACTTCGCCCCAAGGCCGCCCTTCCGCCTCCTCCCGGCCGTCGCCGCTGCCCTCCGGTGCGGCGGCGGCCCGGCCCAACCCCCGAAAAGGTCACCGTCGCATCCTCTCTTTCTCCCCCTCCGCTCGCTCCACTCTCTCCACCAACCTGCCTTTTCCGGTGCTTTTCCGGCGTCCTGGCCGGCCGGCGAGCCGGATCCGAGGCACCCGAGGCCGGATCTAGCCTCCCCTGTGCTGGATCTCGTTGGCCTTGGCTTCTCTCGGGCATGGCGCGTCGGTGGGCTTGGCGGCCTCGGTAGGCAGGCTGCAGGCTTGGGGGTGCCCGCGCCTCCCCCTCGGCGCGCCTGATCCGTGGATTGGCCCGTGGGAGGGCGGTTTGGCGCGTCACCTGCGGACCTGCTGGCGATGGTCTGGCTGGGCTGCGCCGTTGGCGGCCGGGCTCCTGCGGTGGCCTCCGCGGCCCGGCCTCCCAGCGCTGTGGTGGGGCTCCCTAGCTTCGGGGCCAACGCCTTCTGTGCTTGGCGGCGAGGGCCCCCCCGGCCGGAGCACCACTGTCGGCCCACGGCGTCCAGATTTGCTGGGCGTGGTTGCCGGCCGGCCATGCAATTGCTTCGGGTGCAATGGGTGGCCCACTCCTGTCTACGTTCAGTATCTGGGTGAAAACCCTGCTTGGTTACTCCAGGCCGGCGACGGTGGCGCAACCACGTCATCTGCCTTCTTGGAGGCGTCGTCGAAGTCTTGTTCGTCGGAGCAGGCTGGTCGAAAGACCTACTTTTGTGCTTCCCAGCTTTGTTGGCGTCTGCGAATGTCAAGATCCTTCTTGAAGGCATTGTTGGAGCACTACTGCAGCCCTTCTTCTGTTGCTCTCGCCGGAGTCGCTTCATCTTGTGCCTGTGTGTGCTTCAAGCTCATCTTCACAATGGTCTGTCCATCCTGCTTGGTGTTGCCGCTGTCATTTCTCCTTTGACGGATGCTTTGCCGCCATCGCTGCTTGTGCGGATTGGCCGCTGTGGTCGCTGTTGGGTGCCCCCTTATGCTTGTAGCTAAGGGTGTTGGCTCCATATTTCTGCGGATACTTTGCCGCATTCTCCTTGACGGATGCTTTGCCATCGTCGCTGTTCGTGCGGATGCTTGGCCGCCGTGGTCGCTGTTGGGTGCCCCATTATGCTTGTAGCTAAGGGCATTGGCAACATTTTTCTGCGGATACTTTGCCGCATTCTCCTTGACGGATGCTTTGTCATCGTGATGCTCGGGCGGATACTTTGCCGCCGTAGTTTCGTCTCTTCGTGGTGGATGCTTTGCCACCACGCCGCGGCTTCATCTCGTGTGCTAACAGCCTTGTGCTGATGTATTTTTCTTTTGCAGGTTCAGTAGGTTATGGTTGTCGTGGAGGGCCCCTCCTCTCCATTTTCTTTTTCTTTTGTCGTTTCAGTTCTAAACCACTCTCTTGGTGGTTTGGTAGCATGCACCTTGGGTTCTCCTGTAAGCCGTTCTTGCGGCATTCCTCTTCTTAATGAAATACATGTGAAGTCGTGTTCTAGAAAAAAAAAACTATCAATAAGTGATCTCCCTCACCTCTAGAACCGTGGGTCCTGTCCTACCTCACCTCAGAAATAACTTTTTTTATCTTTATCTGTTGCGATTAGCTTCTCCATTATATCCTATCAAGTTCAACTGAACGCTAAAAGCAAGTGATAAATTTTTCTTAAAAATATTTTTATCTAAATCTTTACGTCTTTTCTATTCTAAATTATGAGACATTTATTTTTAAAGAATATATTAATTTTACTATGCATATAAATAAACTAAAATATGTTATCCATTCGTTATTTTGGTTCTCTAGGTATTAGAGAAAATAAGAACCTCTTCACATCGCAATCGTGCTAACTGACAAGACGAGGCGATGGGTGGTGATTTGACTCATGACGGTTGGTGAGAAAACGACCCAGGAGGGGCGAGTCAGAGACAGGAACCATCAATCCGTGCAAAGGCCAGCCGTGCTTGATGCACGTCAATGAACTCGGCATTACCAATTGGGCTCGCGCTCTTGCCTCTGCGGCAGGCATGGTTGCTTTGCAAGGCTAATCTGATGGCTGCTAGACGCTTGTCACCTTATCAACAATTGTAGTAGTGTTTTTTTTTTTCTTTAAATCAGCCGTTTTAGTTTATTAACCAGCTTATAAGTCTTGTCAAACCGGACGGGCAGCCTGCCACCTGCTGTGTTTGATGCATCAGAGTCCAACATTTTTATTGACCGATTGAGATCTGCACTGAGTCTCTTCATCTACAAGTGTGCGCTTTACTATTTATCTTCTTCCTCCTTCCCCTCCCCTCTAGGCCTCCACCACCTTCCACTGTCACCACTGTGTCCACCAACAACCTCCACGCCCACCTATTGCCCCCACCGAACAAACCGGCTATCCCCTAATTCGTCATCCCCCCCCCCCATGCCTATCCCACCCATCCAACAGTCCAACCCTGCCTGCTTGGCGCCGCCGCCGCCGTCACGTCGCTCACACCCGGCCAACCTGCCACTACCTTTGTGTCAAGGCCACCAACATTGGCCAACCAACCAACAATCTATGGACGAGCGAGAGATCGAAACCTCACCGACTGGCCAACCCTAACATTAGGGACACCTCTACCACCATCGTCGCCGCCTCGTCCACCGCTTTGGCCATGGCAAGCTCGCAGTGAGCCGCTCTGCCCGATGCCCCTGCCCCGTGCCCTTCTTCCCTGTTAACGGTGTTGCATGCGTCACTAACCTCACGGGCGCACGCATGCCTTATAATGATTGGGAGATCTGCATTGGTAAAAAATCGTAAAATACCTATGATTGGGGGAGGGGGCGTCTTGCGATCCATTATTAGGCTATTCTCAAGGGATGATTGTCAAGCTATAGGTGTCGTAGCGTTATCAGTGCACAATTTTATTTCATGATTTTATTGGTTGTCCAAAAGCATTTCATGCTTTCATGATAGTGAGATCGAAATGCTGAGGTGAATCGAACTACTTCCACTGGAGTTTTATCTCCAGTTTAATCATGTTTCACCCCGGCCAAACTCAAGCCTTCTCTGTTGTAAATCTCAAACGGTGTCTTGGTGACATGTTTTTAGTGGCATTAAAACATGTCAAGTAATGCATCGATATTGCTAACAATGTACTACTTGCTCTGCATGCAACTCGGCTATATATGTCACCTTGCCTTTGCTGTTTATATAGATGCGGCCGGCCAATCATATTGCTTACTTATATAGCAGCGCAAACAGAGCAGCAGTACCTTCCAGAAGTACAATAATAAGAATAATTATAAACATTTACCCAAACCATTTTAAATTATAAGACGTTTTGACTTTTCTAGATACGTACTATATTTATATTCATTCTAAAAATAATATATCTAAAAAAGTCAAAACATCTTGTAATTTAGAAAAAAAAATATAAACTGTGAAGAAATTAGACGACTAGTGCTGGATTGAATTGCGTTAGATTTCTTCCCATTGCGATGCCATGCTCATGGCCCCATGCATACAGTAGTCGTATGGGCCGAGATTTTTTTTGAACGAACGAACAACAGAGGGACGAAAAATTTCTCACCTTATTTGGTAAAACTGTTGGGTTTGGCCCATACAATATCTAATAATTCAATAACTGTAGGTTTGTTATAAAATAACGTACTATACGGGATTTTGATTTAGTTAATTAACTTGACTTAATTAATACGTATTTATTTGTCCATATATTGAGAGGTTGAGAAAATGTCGGCCATGGGCGTGTGGCTAGATGGGCGTGGCTAGGCGAGGTGCCAAGCGAACGGATGGGTTTCGGGTTTTTTCCTTTTTCACGGGACTGATGCTGGGCGTGAGACTTCTGCATCCTCTCGTCTTCCCCGAACGTTGGATAAAAGACACCTGATTCCATCGGTCTTTCCCTTCGGTTCCATCATATTTCCGCGCCCCAAAGCTTGCGTGCATAAGTTTCTGGGAGACTAGGCGCCTTCAGAACGTTTGCCGTCAATGAGTTCATATGCTCGGATAAAGACCGGTAATCACATTTTTAAGGAGTGTCGTGGCACAACTACTTGCTTCTACAACCGGAGGACGACATCTTCGGTGATTGACACAGCTTCCATTTTGCATTGCATCAAACGCGACGACTACATCAACAGGCGCTATGTCAACTAGCGCAACTGACTCTGACCCTATGGGTATGTCTGTGAAAAACTCAATCTTTCCAATAGAGTTTTTATCGAAAATCATGATCGTTAGTGTCATCTACATGTGATGTTGACTAGTCACACAAGCACATACATGATGTTACAAACTGGCCTTATAATTATTGCAATTTTTTGAATTAAATTGCTCATAAAAATATCTAAAATTCTAACAATAACCACAGATGTTAGGATAACCTAGTGGGTGGAGGGACGTTGTTGCGCCCAAATTATATCAAACAATGAGGGGGAGTAGTGGAGAAATAGATTACATCCAGTTAATGGAAGCCCAGAAAGTAAGAAGTTGGTGAGTTCCTCGGCAATCTGTATCTCCAGAGGTTGAGCCGTTGGTCTGCAGGTTGCAATCAGTTTCTTTGTACTCGGCTCTTGCCCTCGGAAGACGACCCTTCATGGCGGTGTTTCCGCAACCCCCAGCGGCAGAGGGGAAGAACCTGGACAACTTTTCTCGTATCATCTCTCGAGTGAGCCTCTGGTCAAGTAGGCATGGTTGCCCCGGCCGGTTGCAGGGGCGGACCCAGGCAGACGGCCGCCACATGCTCCTGCGCACCGAGCGTGGCGTGCCTGGTGGGCGGCGGCATGGCGTGGAGTTTGCGTACCAGTTTACACTGCAGAGTACTAGAGCAACTTAAGTTACTAATATGTTGTGGTGATTATTGATTTAATTTTAGATGTTTACATGACTAGTGGAGATGTACATGCGACACACATATGTCTATGAAAAATCTTTAATAATAAAATAATAACAATCAAATTTCTAAATCCAATTATTATATATAAAATCAGCCTTGTACAGACAAATATTTTTCAAATGCATAGAGCTTAAATATAAAGCCTGATTTTTATAGTGCATATATAGACATATAGAAGCAGTTTCAAAGTCATATGGCCATTGCATTAATATTTGGATTAAATTTTCAAATATAATTCACATACTCGAAAAATAGCTTGGAACAATGGAACAACAGTTTTTTTAATCACAGGGGCACCTATGTTTCACGCTTGTCATCATCCGGTTGATCTGTAGTTACGCATGCATAAATGAGTTTTTCTGGACAAAATTGCATAACTGAATTGATGAAAAATAAGCTACACAAAAGGTTATGCTCCCAGCTGAATTCCCTTCAAACGACCAGCAACAATCTAAAAATGGCAAACATAAACTGACTATGATCTCTAAATATGCTAAAGAAAATTGCCGACTAATTTCATAAAAAATGTAGCATTAGAATAGAAAACTGACCAGACTTTGAATAAAAAAACTACACAGCGAATTACAAGGTCTAGGGGAGTACTCCAATTCTGCATTCTAGAGCTAAACTTGTACTTGTCAACTCATTGATCATAACTTATAAATCTCTGCATAATTTTCAAAATGGATATATCAATGATAAATAAGGGCCATGAGATCAATTGCATTTCTCAATCTAACATATAAATAGCATAATAGTGTACTTGTTCATTAACAGGAACGTAGATGTCATTTTCAATAGGACAAAGTATGTGATATTGATTTGAGTTACAACATAACAACAATACGGCATCCTACTCCACGCCTGTGGGTGGGGTGTCGCAATCATGAGCGTGGTTTGGTTGCCATGTCGTTATTAGCCTAGATACGGGCTCACCGTGTACAAATCCCATGAACGATGAGGGCACCAAGACATCATGCTGCAATAATTCAAAACAGAAGTTACAGAAGTTTGGCAATTAGAAGTTACCATATGTTGTCATGAAGATGCTCTGAATTACGCTATCCATCTTCATAAGCTTCCTTCTCTCTGGTGACAGCTCATACTGCTTACATTAAAAATATATGAAGTTTGAAATAGTATGATATGGATATTAATATAGGAAAAAGTCTACATAACCCTCCTGAACTATGACGGGTGGAATACTTAACCCCTCAACTAAAAACCGGGTATTCTACCCCTCAACTTTTCAAACCGGTTATTACCCCCTAGAGCGGTTTTAAACGGTGGTTTTGCTACAGTAGCATGGTTTTGTCTTTTTCTTTTTTATTTATTTTGGCTAAAATTTTGAAAAATTATAGTAAATCATAGAAAATTCATAAAATAGAAAATCTAATTTTGTTAGACTTCACATGAGTAGATCTACACAGTGAACATATAATATGTTCTATTTTAGTACAATTTTTTTGTTGTAACTTTAGATCTATGATTTTTTATAATTAATTGGAATAATTCATAGTCGTAGTTTCTGTAGTCCAATTGTGGTGAAATTTTTATGGTAAGCTAATTATTGTATGCTTGATCTCTAGTAAAAATTTCATACTCATTGAATCATGTATAACTTAGTTATAAATTTATTTATATTTAATAAGCATAAAGCTAAATAAATTTATAAATAAGTTATACATGATTCAATGAGTATGACATTTTTACTAGAGATTAAGCATACAATAATAAGCCTACCATAAAAATTTCACCACAATTAGACCATATAAACTATGGCTATGAATTATTCCATTTAATTATAGAAAATCATAGATCTAAAGTTACAGCAAAAAATTTGTAATAAAACATAACATATTATATGCTCACTGTGTAGATCTACTCATGTGGAGTCTAAAAAATTGGATTTTCTACTTTATGAATTTTCTGTGATTTACTATGATTTTTTAAAGATTCAGCCAAAATAAATAAAAAAAAGAAAAAACAAAACCATGCTACTGTAGCAAAACCACCGTTCAAAACCGCTCTAGGGGGTAATTTAACCGGTTTGAAAAGTTCAGGGGTAGAATATCTGGTTTTGTAGTTGAGGGGGTTAAGTATTCTACCCGTCATAGTTCAAGGGGTTATATAGACTTTTTTCTATTAATATAGAACTCATCCATAAAGGATGACTTATGGTTGGCAGTAATTCTATTTTTTCCGCTGTTCTAGAGGAATTATAGCTTATCAGATGCGCTCAATGGACGTTGTTCCAAGAAATCTGCCGCTCCGTTGAAGTGATATCGCTGGCATAGCAGCAAGAAGCCACCCCACAGGGCCGGGGAAATAAGAGCGGCGAAGCCGACCAGGTGGCGTATGTCGTGGTGTTCTGCTTAGAGTCTTCGACTACCGCTTCAAGCGGCATTGACTGGTGTCATCATCCGCTCGATGTTCGTCTCGGGTTGGGACGTGAACCTCGGGCGGCGGTGCCATGGGTAACAACGAGTAGTGGCATCTCGCCGTGGTGTGGGATGAGGCGCTAGAGGACCATCTGTTGGTGACCTCCGTTTTCTAGTTTGGCAGATGTTATCCTCATCATCGACAGAACCATCAGTAACTAATAAGATATATATTTGTGGAAGTGTGTCATGAACACTTGATAGTAATGCCATTGCATTACATGAAGAAATGACTATCACTGCTCAAGTTCACGCAGTGTATAGATGCCTCTGGAACTCTTCTTGCCAAAATAAGAGAAAATTCTTTTGCTAGTTGTTGTTGAAAGATAGGTTGAGTACTTGAGGCTTGTTAAAACGGAAAAATATGTTTCTGGAGAACTACAGTCGTGTCCTCTGTAACTTAGGGGTTGAAGAAACTCTACACCACCTCTTCTTTGATTGCCCTTTTGCCATGGCCTGTTGGGGTTCTCTTCAAATAATCATCCCAAACTTACCAATGGTTGAGGAATTTTTTTAAGCTATAAAGGGACAACTTCACTTGCCTTTTTTCATGGAGATAGTGGTAACCTTGTGTTGGGCTATTTGGACAATGCGCAATGATATAATTTTCAGAGGAGCTCAAGCATCTATCCGAAATTGCAAGAGAACCTTCAAGACCGAATTTGCCTTAATTATCTTAAGAGCAAAGGCATCTTATCATCCGCATATTTGGCTAGAAGGTTATGTGTAATTTTTTGATTTACTTTGTAACTTTCTTTGTTTCTTGAGCTCGGTTTGTAAGACCCTTTTGGTTGATGATAATAAAGCACAGTAGGGCGTAAAACCCACTCCTGTTTACCTTAAAAAAACTCTTTTCCTGAAATAAAAATAAAAATCCGGAAGAACCTATATATGTAGAGTTCATAATGCTCCAAATGCACATAGGACAGTTAAAAAAATTAGATCACCTTCAACGGATGGCTAGTTCCTTGCATCAAAACCTCTTTACTGAAACCACTGGCACGACAGTGCTACAGGCGCTCTGAGGCACAGCGTGCATGGCAGAGGAGGAGCGGCAGCAGCGCTGGAGGAGTAGCGGCAACGTGCGTCGCAAGGGGCCGGCCTGCGGCGGCCTGCAGCACGGCCGCACGGGAGACCAGCGGCTGCGCTGCGAGTAACTGTTGCGGGCGGCGTGGCCCCGTGAGATTGACACACTTTTTTTTTATGTGCGCCGGGAATTATAGGGTAGGTCTCTATTGTGACAAGTATTTGGGATTATATTTTGAATCTTGATTTAATAGGAATTTTACATCTAACATGTAAGATAAGATCTTGGACAATGGAAGGGAAGGCTCATATGACATGAACGGAGGGCTTATATAAAATCACATCAAGATCGAATGGCTATTAGACAACTACTCCTCCAAGCCTGGCGAGAGAATCTTTCATAGTTTTTGCCTTCTTTTTCTTTTTGGGCATTGTTGCCTTGTACTTGCTTGCTCTTTCTTTTTTTCTCCGATCCCTCTCTGTATAGAACATTCTTTTATTTAATTTATAAAAAAACAAAAAAAAAGGTAGGGGGCTCCCCGGCCGTTTCAATAAAAAAATTCATTTTTTTATAGTGTGATGATGGTGATGATGATTGATATATAATAAGATGATGATTGATATATAATAAGTGTTAGAATTTATGAGAGTTTAGGTTGTCAAAAAAATTAACAGCTTCTCATATTTTGAATATCCAAGTTGAAATTTCTAGGTCCGCCCCTGGACCTAGGCCTAACTAGGGCCAGTAGGGCCTTGGCCCTAGTCATCGTGGCTCACCGTGCATATGACTTCTTGCATTGTGTTAGGCTGGAGAACAAGTTGTTCCGCTGTTCGGCCTTAAGAGGGTGATCACGGACCAATAGTCTGGCAGCGGTAGATGTATACACTAAATGACTGCACGTGTGTTCCAAATTCATATACAACATAGTATTAGTTCCTCTCGGTGCTTGGATTGGCTTCGACTCAAATCTGGGTGTTTGGATTGGCTTCGATTCAAATCTGTAAGAATTTTTGGAACTTCACGGTTCCAATTCCAGGTCAATCATCTTCATCCAACAACTAGCCTATGTATAGTCTATGTCAAACACTAAAACCTAAGAATTCCGAAGCATTTATATCATCTTTTGCGGCTCTTTAAGCCACATTATTTACTATTCTTTTGCTTATGTGCCCTTGTTTCTTCTGCATACAGGGACGAAGAGCAACAAGGACTTTGACATGATATTTTTCTTGTGTTCATGTTGCACAATTCAATGAACTGATGCAAGAGCTGATCTTTCGAACTCAACTTAATAATTTCACTACTAAAATTTGGCCACAGTCTTGATCAAATCCTAGATCCGCCACTGCCTGACTGGACAGGTGCAGAATCTTGTTTTTCAAAGTTAATTGGTAGATTCTACGTACAAGCCCATCTCACTCACTCCTTTGATTGGTACTTTACCTTGCATCATCAGAGGCACGATGAAGTTACCCACCACTTTTTCTTTATTGCCTTCCCTTCCCTGTTGGGTTCCTTCTCGCTGACCCTAGCAATGCCGTAAATGGTGTGAGGTGATTGCTTGGAAGGAATGACTTGTCTGGTAACGGAATCCCATTCACGTTTTTCACGTGCCAGGCCCAGAGGCTTTAAATTGCTCCATCGCTCTCGGTACAGGCTCCAAGAAGCGCACAGGATACCAATCACGGCTAAAAAACAAAGTGAAAGATGCATCAACTGATGCTGCACCGGCCGGCCGGGTAGATACGAGCTACGAATCACGCCCTGTAGTAACCGTTCTTGTATAGGAACTTGGATACCTAGGCATGCCGCATGCATCAAATTTGCATTGTGTTCGCACACGAACAATCACCTTGTGTTCCTGACATCGAGTGCGATATATATGCAGGACATCTCGTCACCGAAGGGCTGTTAGTATATAAAAGATTAGTAGTGACGGTTCTAAATATATTTTTACGGGTGTTTTTACCAACCACGAGTATAAAAAACCAGTAAAAATCATAAAATTCATGTGTTTTCTAGAGAAGTGTCATTGCCCTGTTTGGTTAAACTGTGGAAAAACAACTGTGGGATGATAAACAAAAGGTCGTTTGGCTAGATCAGATGTGAAATTGTAGTTTGTGTATAAAATACCTGTAATGCCACTGAAGGCATGGGAAACTGTTATATGTAAATTTCTCTAAATAACAATTTTGTTCACTGATTCGCATGTAAATGAATATTTTAGAATGAAAAAATTGAATTTTCTAAGTTTTGCATCCATCTTGGGTAATATGTTCCACAAAAATATAACAAATTCAATTTTATAGATGATAAAAGGACTTGTCATCCATCAAAATTGTCCACCTCTTGCATCACCAAAAAAGTATGAAGAGACTTGCATTGACCAAAAAGCATGAAGTCAAAAAGCATGAAGAGATGGATGGTTCACGCTTGTTTCCTGTATATTCTAGGTGTATTTCTTCTTTCATTTTTCTATAGGATGGTCAGAATTCAATGATTTCTTGCAAGTTGTACAAGACTGCTGGAGTCAGCCAGTTCAACCCACCAATGCAGCTTGCAGAATTGCAGCCAAACTCAAAAGGCTTAGACAGACATTGAAAAAGTGAAGCCAAAATCTATCGAACCTGAATCTATTGATCAGTAATTGTAATGCAGCCATCCTATTCCTGGACTCTCTTGAGGAAAAAAGGCAACTGTTTAACACAGAAGCAAACCTGAGAAGCACTGTTAAGATTCATATTGCCAAGCTCCTGCATTGCAAGCTGGCAAAATAGGTACACAGTTAATAGGATCAAACTTGGGGATGAATGCACCAAATTCTTTCATTCTATGGCCACCATCTCCCATAGGAGGAACTCCATTCCTCAGCTCACAAACTCAGATGGAGCCACAATTTCAGATCACAATGGGAAAGCTGACCTTATATGGAGTACATTCAAGAGCAGAATGGGAGTAACAGCTAATCCCAATAGGGAACCCAACCCACATGAGCTCAACAACACCGACCATCAGCTTGACTTCCTTGCTGACCCTTTTCTACAGTCTGACATAGATATGGTAATTAAAAGAATGCCTGTGGATAAGACCCCAGGGCCAGACGGGTTCAATGGGCACTTCCTGAAAAAGTGTTGGCAAATCATTAAGCAAGATTTCTACCAGCTCTGTACAGAATTCTTCAATGAACAAACAAGCCTGGAAAGCATCAATAAATCCCTAATCACTCTGGTGCCCAAGGTTCCAAGCCCGGAGACAGTCAGTGATTACAGGCCAATCTCATTGATGAATGGGAGTCTAAAAATAATAACCAAACTCCTAGCAGATAGGCTGCAAGGAGTCATTTTGAAGCTGGTGCACAAGAATCAATATGGGTTTATCAAAAGCAGGTCAATCTAGGATTTCCTAGCCTGGTGCTTTGAATACATACATCAGTGTAAGCAAACCAAAAAGGAGACCATCATACTCAAATTAGACTTCGAGAAAGCCTTTGATATAGTGGAACACGGATCAATCCTCCAAATGTTGCAGCATCTAAACTTCCCAAAGAAGTGGAACTCTTGGATCCTGAACATTCTGTCAACTGGTACCTCTTCAGTCATCCTAAACGGAGTGCCTGGGAGGAAATTTAAATGTAAGCGAGGGGTTCGACAAGGGGACCCCCTCTCACCTCTACTATTTGTGTTAGTAGCTGAACTGTTGCAGATCCTTATTAACAGAGCAGCAGAGCAAGGAAACCTACAATTCCCAATCCATAGGCATGAGGGAGAAGACTTCCCGATAGTCCAGTACACAGATGACACCTTGTTAATTCTTCAGGCAGATGCAAGTCAGCTCAACTTCCTCAAAGAACTGCTAAACACCTTTGCTATGTCCATAGGACTCAAAGTGAACTACAACAAGTCTCAAATCCTCCCAATCAATGTTAGTGCTGAGAAAATGGAGACACTAGCAAACTGCCTGGACTGTAAAATTGGTTCATTCCCCTTCACCTACCTTGGCCTGCCAATGGGTACAACAAAGCCAAGAGTGGAAGACTTCTCCCCACTGATGGACAGAATTGAGAGAAGATTATCAGTATGCTCATCACTCCTATCATATTCAGGAAGGTTAGAAATGGTAAACACAGTGTTAACATCAACAGCCACCTATGCAATGTGCACGTTAAAACTTCCCAAAGGAGTCATAGACAACATTGACAGGGCTAGAAAACAATGTCTCTGGAGAGGACCCAATACCGAAAAGAAAGGGGGTAACCTTGCAGCCTGGCAGATGGTCATGATGCCGAAAGACAAAGGAGGACTGGGTGTGATCAACTTGAGCATGCAGAACGATGCCCTCCTCCTTAAACACCTGCACAAATTCTATAACAGAGCAGACATCCCTTGGTCCAACCTCATATGGCACAACCACTATGCAGATAAGGTGCCACATGCCTCCAGGGAGGTAGGATCCTTCTGGTGGAAGGATGTGCTCAGGCTTAGTACCCTCTTCAGAGGGATTGCAAGATGTAACCTAGGGGATGGTAAGACCGTTTCCTTCTGGGATGACCTATGGTCAGGCCAAGTTATCGCCCAGCAATTCCCCAGTCTCCTATCATTTGCTACAGAGGTCAGCATAAACATGAGCGTCTCCCAAGCCATGACTGCAACAGATTTAGATGATATGTTCAATCTACCAATGTCACAGCAGGCATTTGATGAACTAGAACAGCTCAATCACATCCTCACAACTCTGAATTTTGATGATCAGGCCAAGGACTCTTGGACTTATGTGTGGGGTACCAGCACATATTCATCCAGAAAATTCTATAAAAGAGCATTCCAAAACATCCAAGCTCACCCAGTCTACCAGTGGCTATGGAAATCAAAGTGTACACATAGAGTGAAGTTCTTTGTTTGGCAGGTGTATAGACTGAACACAAAAACAATGCTCAAAAGAAGGAATATCTCCAATGAGGAGGAGCCTCACTGTGTAACATGCAACTATAGAGCTGATGAAGACATTGAACACCTATTCTTTAGCTGCAGTTTTGCCAAGAGTTGCTGGGAAAAGATAGGGATACAATGGAACCTAAGTCTCAGTCTTCATCCAAGGATAGCTCATGCAAGAAACCAACAAAACCTTCCCTTCTTCATGGAAGTCGTGGCAATCGCAAGCTGGAAATCGTGAAAAGTAAGGAATGATAAAATCTTTAGAAGTAAACCTGTACAGGTTGACACTTGGTTCAGCAACTTCAAAAGCCAGTGTCTCCTGCAATCCCTTAGATTAAGTGATGATCTTAGGTCATCCTTTTGCTTCTGGTTAGACGCATTCAGCTAACTCGGTCTGTAAGAACTTTCTGTTTACTCCTTATAAATTTAAAATAAAGTGCTGTGGGGATCTCCCCCACAGTTTTTGCCTTAAAAAACGGCACGGTGACATGGATTGGGTGTGGCCATTTGGGGTACGGTTTTCTTCCTTTGAATAATAATAATTGTTATTATATTTCCCTGTCTTGGCACCACCGCACAAAATCTTGAGGTACGTTTGATTGGTTGCTTCTCCTCTTTCCTTGTTTTCTTTGATGATTATGTCATTGGCGCACGTACGAGTGAAGGATCCATGTCTGGAAATCTGTTGTGTATCTATACAAAATCTGTCTGCATGCCGTATCCTAGACTTGCTTCACCTTTAATTAATTTAATTGTTTGTATATTTATATATTGTACCAATATCTCAGCATTCAAACAGACCAGGGTAGCATTAATCAACTCGGAATCAAGCAAAACATGGCTTGCCTGTACAGAAAACCTGTATAGTTGTTATATCATTGTTGTCTCTCTCAGCAGAATCTCGTGCAACGCGTGTATGCACGTAATCATTCTTTATCTCTTTACGTGCCTGCCCATTATGCTAATTTATCAATATCACTACCTGATAAAGCAATCAATCGGCCAAACACTTCTTAACATTATTCTATTGCCGAATCAATCAACTAAAGCACCTGTCACCAAATCAATTTATATAAATCAAATTTGGCTATCGGTCTTTCCAAATTTGAGTGTCAATATATGTACCCTTGTTTGATTACGAGCTAAAAAAATAAAAATCTACCATTTTATCTAAAACTTAGGATAATGTCAACCCATCCATCCATCAGCCATATTCATATTTTATTTTAAGGGTAATAATTAAATATCAGACATGTTTATATTTATATTTGTTCTAAGAGTGATCACAAAATATCATCCATAAGTGTAGTCCATATGTTTCTTTTGAGCATTCTATTGTAGACAAAATAAAAATCTAGCATCTAACACATAACTAGTCCTCTTAATCAAATATTTTGACCATTTTTATACACACAAGATTACTCAATAATAACTCTCAAAGACACTGCCATAACATTTGATCATAAATATTATGTTCTCACTTAATATAATAAAGCTGATAGAATATAGAATTTCATGAAACATTTAAAGAGACTATCAAAACCATAAATCAATAAATTAAATGTACCTCAAGAAGCATACAAGGTGTTCACATTGGCAGGATATAGATGATGAGCTCCCATGCAGTGGTCGTCACTAATGACGTTGTTGGCCTGCTTATCTTAGCATGAAAGGCTATTTTTGGGTCTGATTTGGGTTTGGTGACAGCAGTGCCTGCTCCTATGCCTTATATGATTATAGTGTGCTATTATGGAAAACCAAAGAATAGCGAAGGATCAATTGAGATATACTTGCTCCCAAATCATAGGCTCGCTTATGTATTTAGCCAGCACAACAAGGCCTGACATCTCGTTTGATGTGAGTGAATTAAGCCAGTCTGCGTCAAATCCAGAAGATTATCATTGTGTGCTCTAGAGAGAGTACGTGATGCACTATCTAAAAGGCAATTGTGAGCTACGAGATTCACTGTGTGGATAGCTAATGGTACTGAAGGGGCTATATTGATTCAAATTATTGGATATCTGATGCATGTGAGATAAAAGCTACAAGTGGATATATGTTCACACTTAGAGGTGGTGGTGTTTCATGGAAGTCTTACAAGCAGACCATTGTAACGAGGCTAACAATGGAAGCAAAACTCATATCATTAGATACCACGCTATTGAGGCTGAATAATGGCTTCATGAACTTCTTATGGATTTATCGTTGATTGAAAAACCTATACCATCTATTTCTATGAACTATGACAATCAAATGATGATATTTAAGGTGAATAGTTCTACAGATATCATGAAGTCATCTAAGCACATGTAAAGAGGTGGTAACTGAAATCTATCAAAAAATAGGAAACTCTAGAGTGATAGCGTTGGATTATGTTCATATCATCATATGTAAGAGATAGATCAATTCACAAAGGGACTATCACGTAATGTGATAGGTGGTGTATCGAGTGTTATGAGCTTGAGACCCACGTGAAGTCAACCATAGTGGTTACCAGTCTTATGTGATCAAAGATCCTAGGAAGTAGGATGGTAAAAGAGGATAGTGGTTAGTTGTGATGGAGAGACCCTTTAACAAGCTCCATGTTATCTGAGAGGCACTTCTCTCATAAGTTGTATGTCAGGTTGGCTATACCTTAATGTGGTTCGATTGGTGTATTTAAGCAGAGATGTTGTCTCACAAAATATCTTATAAGGAGCACAACTATATGATTCGACGACTATTGGTCATAGTCCATGGGAATTGGATAATCTCTAATACTCATGAAAGGTCCTAAAGAGTTTGAATTGAATGCTCCAACCAGAGAAGATGTGGTAGCCTAGTATCAGTAAAGTAATTCTGTGAAACTTATTTGGCACAAAATTATCAATTCAAGGCATAATCGTTGTTTAGTTGTGAAAAAGTATAACATCTGTTCTAGGTGACAGTCTCCATCGAAACACAAGTATATCAAACAAAAGATAATCAAGGCCCATTTTTAGTTCAATTAAATCAAATAAATCTTAAAGATCCATATTAAATGTAAGGTGCAATATAGTTTTAGTCTCATATAAGATTGTATTTGATTAATATTAACTCCACTTAAATAGATGGCCTACAAATGTTTTTGTTGTACATGTAGTTGAGAGAGGCGAAGAGTGTGCCACATGCACGTGCGTTGCCGTCGAGCTAAACCATGTCCCATGGGGAGGTGTGGTACATGACAAAGACGGGCCGCACCATGACATGATATGGTGTGGCGTGGTGGGCTGTAACATGGAATGCTTTTGCTACTTGGTGTTGGTATTTCTTATGCACAATTAAAATATAAAGGATTCCGCAAGCGCACAGAAAACCATTGTAGCATTTTACCAGGAGTATTCCAGGTATCGTTATTTATATTTTACCACTGGGAAACAATGGATAAAGACATTGATAGTTCACCATCATGTATCTACTAACTTAATACACCAACTAGACTATAGTAGGGATAAATGATAGATAATAGGAATTATGCATATATGACACGGACACACAGGAGAATTCTATGATAAGAGAGTAGATAACTAAAGTGAGAGGACAACGGGAGAGTTCAAGGTTCCTAAATACTTCGCTATTACTAGGGTTCTATAATAACTGATTCATAGTAGATATAGCAATCACACAATAGCACTTTAGAGCAGCAGTATCTTTCCAACTCTCGAATAAGACTGGGAAGAAGGTAGTTGGGGAAGGTCATGTCAAAAGCTCTACGAAACACCAACTCCGACGTGGTGGAATACGAAGGCCTAATGTAGCTGTCACCTGCAGGGCGACCACAACTAACCGTAGGAATTGGGCAACCTCAGGTAACCTATAGCCTAGACTCCATGTCTACACTATCGATTACTACCCTAGTCACAGCTAATAACTAGAGCACCTAATATAGGCGGAGATCCTATGCTAAAGTATAACAACTATACTAGCCAATAAAATGTAATGCATAAAAGTAAATAGAGAAGATAAAATATATTAAAGCATAAGTCTTACAAGAATAGATACAAAGATATACCAGAACTCTGAAGACTCCTCCGGAACCCGGGCGTAGCGCCGCTCTCCCTAACTCTCAACTAGAACTAATCTACTACATTGGAAAGTCTAGCCCTAATTCTCTAGAGGTGAGAGGTCATCCATTCTAGGGACGCCTCTACATCTCCATAATAATGTGGTGCCCCCAGGGAGGGGGTCTAGCCCTGTATTTATAGCCCGGTGGGATGCACGACAGCCGTTTGATCAAACCGACTTCACGTACGGTGGATATTAACCCTCAAAGGCGGTGGAGGAAGCTTCTAGAAGGGCGTAGGTTTCGTTTTAGGGGGAGGCCGCCCGGTATTTTCCATGGGGCCGGCCGGCCCTCCACTGTTTCCTCTGGGCCTCCGCTTTGTCGTGGTGTTTTCTTGATCCTTGTAGAGCCCAATAGTGTATGTTTCCATCGCGGTTAAGTTTCGTTACTCCGTTTGATAGTTAGGCCATTTTCCGTGGTTTTCTGGAACAATCCCTAAAAAATAATAATTCACCAAAACTCATGAAATTTGTTAGATAAAACCCTAGACTTCTCTATTTGCAAGTGGATTGATCATTTATCATGTTTATTGCACTATTAAATGTTGACGCTATCCACCATCAACACTTGGCTAGTTAACTGGATCCAGTACAGGAGTAATTGGTGTGGGAGTGTTCGCCTGTAACTATTAGTGGTTACACAAGCAAGTGGGTTTCCACTAGGCTTTTTCTAAGAGCACTCTCCTCTATCTTTATTATCGTGTTTGGCATTGGTGCGGCAGCCCGCGTGTCACTCATTCCCTTGATACACTTGGTGGACACGTCATCAATATGGTTATTGTGATCTCACAAGATTACAATCCCTAATGTACAAGCATGCACACAAACCCCAGATGGTAAGAGATATGCAAATCTCACTGAAACACTAAACTTAAGCCTAATGCAAGTGCCGATAATCAGCCTAAACACTTTCCAAAGCACTAAAACTAATAACCTAATATTTTTTAAGCACATGTGATCTCTAGAGCACTAGGTATCTTAATATCTCTCTATCTTTAGCACACTCTAACACACCCAAATGAGTAGACCATGGGGTACATATAACCCCAAAGGGCCAATATAGCCATTGGGTTATTATGCTGCAGCTTTTCTGCAAAGCACCGGAAGTTCATATGCTAGCTACCACCGGAGATTTCCAGCGATTACCCCTAGCCATTAGCCGACCAATGGCTGTCCGTTTCTCTCATGCCCCTTTTATTTGGTGCCACAGAACTTTTCCGTGAGCACTGATTGCTCTCAGTTTGTTCACTGGACACCACCAGCGCTCACTCCCTTCTCTGGTGCCCCGCACCAGACAATTTTGATGCCTCATCGAGGCCATGGTTTGCCACTGCAGAAACTCTTAGGGCACACCTTATTCTCCGGTGTTGCTCCCTCTTATTACACCAGAGTTTTCCGGTGAATGGAGATCTTCTCTGCACTCTAATGCTTGTGAATGCTTTCTCGTGCTATTAAGAACTAGACAATTCTAGTGCTGTTGTGCAGCCTCTTTTTTCTCTGTTTCTTCGTGTCTCTTCATATAGGCTTCTTTCATATGGCGACTTAGAATGCTAGCATGTTTCCACATAGTGATTTAGACTTCTAGCATATCTTGTAAGTCTTTAATATAGCTTCTAATGTCTTGCTTATGGCGTTGAATATTCCTATCTTCACGTTGCCTTTTATCAAAGCCAACCTCGCATCCAATGAACCAAACATTATTGTATTCTAGCAAACGTCATTAGTCTAAATAATCATGTTGTCAATCAAACACCAAAATCAAATAATGTCCCTATCATTGGTGCTATTTTCCTTACATAAGTCAAGGTGTGCCTTCTTGTGAGCAGCAATGGCAAGGGAACAGAGAATTGGGGATCGAGAAGAGACGAACATCACGCAGGAGGCGAGGGATGAGCGGCGAGGAAAGATTAGCGAAATAGAATATTTTGGTTTATACAATCAATAACCCTCTTCTCTGGTCTCTCGTCCTGATATACTAGCACTAGCAGAACAAGTTGTGCACGCAGGCACTCACGAGTCACACCCACTCGTTGCCAGTGAAGTTCTTGTTGGGCCGCCATCCACAGACACTCCTGCGAGGCTCACTCGACGGCTCTTCAGATGGGCCTGTGGAGATAGCCTTGTTAACATTTCTATTTTGAGATGGAAGGAGTAATGGAACACATGTTCCATCACACACAGAAGCATTTTGGCAAACTTTTGACATGGCTATAACCTAAACGTCTTCTGCTTCAACTTTGCTTTATTTTTATATGGAATGTTATGAAATTATTTTGAGCAGTTTAAATGAAATATGTTGGCCCGTGGTATTGTTTTCACTGCTATTCTAGATGAGGCAGTTTTGTAATTATATATTCCAATCGTTGGAATATATTTTCAAAATATATTACCAGGGTACTCTCACTCTACAGACTTAATATCATCACGTCTACTATATAGAACTAGCAAGCAACTAATGCTTTTAGCATTTCAATTATCATATTTCAAACTTTGGTAGAAGCTTGATGTGAAAACCGTCTGGAAATCGTAGCCCTGGGTAGAACATCATTGTGCCTCCGCTGATCGCTTTCCATCTGTCATATAAACATAACATTAGCTTGAATTTCCACAGAATACTCAATATCTCTTAGTTTATAAGACATGGTATCCTAACTTACACTATTTTATATTGTGTTGATTTAGAACTACAAAATTATTATAATAGTTAAGTATGTTTAATTACAGATTCAATGGTATTAATTTGACTGACTCTCGATATATGTGTGTGCACCCCCTGAGGACAGATCAAGAGAGAGAGAGAGTACCCTTATGCCCTGTTTGGTTTTAGCATTGAAGTTTAGTCATAAAACATCCAAATAGGTGAAGCAACTTTTAGTCTATACTTCAACGACTAAACAAACAAACTTCTTTTTTTTTTGGGAGTTGGGGTTGTGGGGGGGGTGGTGTGGGGACTAACAACTAGTTCACCGGTTGTGTAAAGGAAGCTACCTAAAGTGGACTAATACCTACTACTCTAATTATGGATGCAAACAATAC